>OU898280.1:38625669-38910669 GCA_918026665.1 Diabrotica balteata
TAGCCAGAAAAAAACATTAACAACACAAAAATAAGATCATTCACCTATGAACTCTAAGATATTATAGGATTACATGTACACTGTATTCTGTACGAGAATTTTTAATTAGATCTATGCAATATTGGAATGCACTAGCCATATACATAAACAGCATTTTATTTTAATTTCAGCTACCACACCTCTTCCTGATAAGACGTAAAACTTCTACACGTGTAGAAGAATGGTGATGCCCAAATTGAAAGAAAAAATGCGATCATGTACTTTCATTTAAATGTCTTTTCTCTACGTAAAAAACACGAGAGATGGTGATTTTCAGGGTAAAAAGTAAATATACTGTAGGAAAGGTTATTTCTAACATCGTCCAATAGCTTCCAGCAAGCTTGAATTTTTGTAATTCAACTAATTCTCCATTAGGAAAAAGTATATATATATATATATATATATATAATATATATATACCTATATATATATATATATATATATATATATATATATATATATATATATATATATATATATATATATTGAAAGGAGTACGACCGTCGTAATTTAACTACACAATGTGAGTGAGATTAAAAGGTCAAGGAGAAATAAAAAATGAAAAACTCATTTGAATCTTTTAATAGAAAAAAGTATGTGCAGTATTTTTGCACTTCTTTAGTTCTAATGATTGTAAATAAAGTCATATATAGATGTCAAGCAATGTCAAATGCATATGTTGAGGTGTTACAAAATACATTTAAAAAATACATATATTACAGTAAAAACATTCTATCACATTCAATACATCACATTCTATGTAAAACCTATTCCACAAAAACCTCATGGCTCCCCAACAATGGTCATCGGTATCTTATATTTTCCACCTTCTTTTTAATCAGATTTATGAATAAATTGACTTTTCTATTCTGTCCTGCATAAACGAGTATTTTGTCATGTAGTTGATTTTTCGTACAAAGACTGATTTCAATAGTTAGAAAGCCATATTATTTTTTGTTTTTCTCTTCGAAATAGTATATCCCTATCTGCCAAAAATAGTTGCTTGTTTTAGATACTTTGGTGTCAACAATAAAGTTAACTTTCCTTATTTTTTTCAATAAAAAATTATTTGTTTTTTTCAAATTGTTCACTAAGCTCTAATTGAAACAAGCTACTTTTTCGCCTAGCTTCATGTTTCGGTATATTTCATCAGCGATAAAATAGAAGTATTGTATTATATTATACTGTTCTTGTTAATATATTGTGACATTTTTGTAGCTTTTATAAATTAAAATTTGTATAAATTAAAAAAAAACCTCACCATATGTATTTGACATTGGTTGACATCTATATATGACTTTACAATCATTAGAACTAAAGAAGTGCAGAAATACTGCACGAAACGTTTTCTATTAAAATATTGAACTATTAAAATTAAAAATGAAAGTTTTTTCATTTTTAATTTTTTCTTGACCGATATCCTCATTTACAGTGAGATTTTAATCTCACTCAATTTGATATATATATAATATATATATATATATATATATATATAATATATATATATATAGATATTATATATATATATATATATATATTATATATTATATATATATAATATATATATATATATATATATATAGCCCAAGAGTCTGGAAACAGCCAATTATCAAATTAAACTGCGTCCATTAAAATACGACCCATTAAAATGCGTCTACCAAATTTGTCCATGATTGTCTAGAATTTATTCGAGATTCATCGATTTTTCGTTGCCTTAGTTCTGCAAGACTTGCTAGTTTAGTTTTGTAAACTGAATTTTTCAAGTATCCCCAATAAAAATAATCTTTAGGATTGAAATCAGGTGAACGTGGAGATCATTCAATTCTACCTCGTCTACCGATCCATCGTCCTGGAAATATCTCTTCTAAATAACCCCGAGCATTTTATAGCTTCCCTAAACAGTATTTCCGAGTAAGTATTGAACAACGTCGGTGCGAAAATGCAGCCCTGACGTACTCCCCGTTTTATCATGAATTCTTGTGAGGTTTCGTTGTCTATTCGTACAGTTGCCCTTTTCTATAAGTATAAATTTTTAATTTGGCATGTAATAAATATTTCTCATCAATACTAAATTCTCTCAGTATCTGAAATAATTTTTCATGTTGCACATTGTCAAATGCTTTTTCAAAGTATATAAAGCATGCATAGACTTCGCAATTCTATCCGATAAAAGGGTCATGCTTCTGTTCTAGGGATTCTATTTATATACATTGATCTTGTAGCTATGATTATTTTCCTTAATGGTTTTGTTTATTTCTTTGTACCTTTCCTCATTCGTATTTCTGTGTTTTCTTCGTTCTTCCATTGACTCTAATATTTCTTGTCTTATCCACGGCTGTTTCTTTATATTGTTTTCTGGTTTAAGTTTATTATCTACCACTAAATTATAGATATTTTTTATTCTATTCCACGTAGCATCCGCACTTAAGTTTTCTTGATTAATGATTAACGAATATTAATACCAATTTTAAGTTCTATGCAAAGTTGTTTTAATTTTGTATGACTATTTTGACTACTCTATAGTTTATTTTTATGAACGAGAGAGTAATTAGCATAATTTTAACTGGTAACTCCGACCACTCCATGGGCGTGCTCAAGATTAATTAAAAAATTACTTTAAATAATTGTAAACAATAAATGAATTATTTCAGTTATATAAAGTGTTATGTGTATGTAAACAAAAGTGACCTCTTTTATCACACACTATATTAGAACTGACTGGCCTACATTAAAAAGGGTTTTAAAAAATTCACATTTTTTTTAATTTTTAAAAATTACAAAAGAGAAAAAGAGTTTTTAAAACCGTCTAAGGTATGTTAAATAGATGAATAAAAATAATAATATAAAACTTACAGCTACTTGTTACAAATCAAAATCAGATTCAGAAGATGAACTTTCAGAACCAAGATTTATAATAACTGGCTCGATCATGTTATCACTAATATTGTCCAGCTTTCACATTTTTCCTCTTCTTTAATAGTGTGATTTACTGCCTTTTCCCAGTTTTCAGGTTTTACATTATTTCCGGTCTCCAAAAACAACTGTTTAACATAATGAATTTTAAAAGTGGTATTTTTTCTTGAAACTTCACTCTTTATCTGTGCCCATACCAGTTCAATCGGGTTTAATTCACAATGATATGGTGGGGATCTAAGTACTGTCATTCCACGATTTTTGGCAATTTCATCAATTTCGTATTCTTTAAAATTTTCTTTATGATGGGCACACAACGAATAAAGTTCCTTTCTTATAGATCCGGGATGGTACGTAATATTCTTTGAACTCAGCCAATTCTGCAAGTCTTTTTTTAACCAGTTGGTTGTGGGCAGTCCTTCTATAAGTCTGGAGTGATAACTTGCATTATCCACTACTATTACACAGTTCTTAGAAAGAAGATCTATTATTTGTTCGAACCATTCTTAAAAGACATCAGCGTTCATGTCTTCATGGTAGTCACCGGTACGAGTTGATTCAAAAGTTAATAAACCACCTTCAACAAAACCGTCTGAACTGCCAATGTGTACTATTATCAGCATGCGTCCCTTTCCTGATGGTGGGTTTAAACCAGTAGATAAGTTATTTACAAAAGCGTGCCTTTGACTTGTAACAGTTTCATCCTGCCAAAATTTATTTGGTGTATGACCCTCGTTGATCCATGTTTCATCAAGATAAAATATTTTTCTTTTTTGGTTTCTCATTTCCTTTATGGTTCTTAGAAAATGTCTTCTCCATATCACAATATCGCTTCTTTCTAATAAAATAGACTTTCTGGGATTCTTTTTTCAACAGAAGCCTATTTCTTTTAAAAGTTTCCATAACGTACTTCGACTCATTTCTGGGTAATCCTAATCATCTTGAACTGAGACAAGAACTTTATCCAATGTTGGAAATTCTTGTCTAAAGAAGAATTCGTGCACTTTCCGTCAAAGTCCTTCTTTAAAATGATATTCTATTTGAAATTTTGGTTTCCCTGGAGCATTACATGGCATTTGAAAACTACCACGTTTCTCTTCTTTAATAACTCTGTAAATCGTAGATTTCCCAACACCAAGTGTACTGCTAACTAACTCAACGGTCTCATCAACACTTTCAGATAAACGTTTGTCTGTAAATGATTTAAAACAATTAAATATTAATGTTTTTTCATTAACTGTTAAAGGACCAATTTTTCGGCGTTTACACGGCACTTCCAAATTTTCCATAACACAATAGTATGCACAATAAACTGCACCTTGCAACTGAAGTACCTACTTTTAGTGAACTGTTAAGAATTTTGAATACGCCACTTGGACCTTCCTACAAAATGGAAAAACCCACTATCACATTTTCTGTGGAATAAGTTTAGAAGGTAATTATCTAGTCAATTACTGTCGTAGATTCCTGGAATTAAAGAATTAAATGTTTGATTGTTGAAACCCTTACTTCGTGGAATGCACTCATTTCAGATAAAATAAAACGTTTTATTTTATCTAAGGAATTAAACTTTATTTTGCAAATAGGTAGGTACTTATTAAACTTTTATTGGTTATATATAACCAATAAAATAAACATCTTACATTTCTTGCAAATTCATTAGTACCTGTTAACCTCCATCACTCCGACACTGGCAACCTTATTTAGGGATTAGTAACCCTCACAACTATTGTATTCTATTCTGCTCCAACCTTTATACCTGGTGGTCATATTCAATTTAAAATTGTTTTCCTATATACTTCTGTAAACTTGTTGACAAACATCTGTTTTTCATTGAGTCACCCGTATTAACAGTTTAGGGATTTGCATACATAATTTATTGTTTTATTACTCTCTCATACATAAAAATACACTATAGTATGTGGAAATCAAGACATTACATGTACACTTAATTGTAACTGTATATTGAATGTAGTATATTATGTCAAAAACTTTGTTTAGTCTATGTCTCAAAAGACAATACATCATATTAAAACATCATAATGTATCTTAAATATGTTGTTACCAAACTCACAGTACATTTCTATAAATTCCTAAACATCCCTTCAGGGATTTTCACTCGTTATTTAAACTTTTATACTTCTAAAACAACCTACTATGCTTATATACATTTTCCTACATAAATAATACCATCAGAATTTATTTTATAAATGTTTGCTTTAGATCGATTAGAATAAATAGAGTGCTACAAATTTTGGCAAACACGTTGCTGTTTTGAATACTTCATTTGTTTAGTTAACGATGCTTTAAATTGTTAATTCCGTCTAAAGTTGCTGTTACAATTTACGCAATTTGTTATTTGTGGAACTTGTCTTTGTGTCAACAGAGTTACATTTAATTGCAAATGCTGACTTCTATACATTGAAAGAGAAAATTTACACTGCTTCACCCAAAATTACATAAAAACTATTTACTTATTTACGCTGTGTATACGAGACATAATTAAAAACAAATTACTTATTTTGGTTTCTTTTTAACCTAGATAAGAAAAGAACTATACATTGAATCTTATTTTTTAAATATACTACTCTCCAAAATTAACGCACCCCCTAAAATGGACCATGATTTTAAAGCTATATTTCTTCTGAATTCTTAATTGGATTTCGATGATTTATTTTTGACATTGTAGGTCTATTTCTAATTAATGACTATATTAATGTGTTTTGAGAAATGTTATCGTTTTAACTATATACAGTATTTTTCAACGTCCTTTGGAATGTATTAGAAACAAACGCTACATGTTAATAATATTTTGATATCGATTTATTCTTTCTCCAAATTTTTGTAAAAAAATTATCACGAAATCTTTTTTATCAAAAAAGAAAATACGTTCAAAGCGTAACGTGATATTATAGAACTGTAAAACTACCATACAAGACGGCGTGGACAAGGAAGAGGAAGACTTAAAACATCACGACAAGATCAGTTTATTACGCTTCGTGCAATAAGAGAACGCTTTATCACAACGAACAAATATTCATAATATTCATATTAGTAGTAATACTATACAAAGGCGTCTCGCTGAACAAGATCTGCATATAAGGATACCAATTAGAACACTAGCTTTAGACATAAATTATCGTAGAGGTAGATTGCAATTTGCCAGAGAACCCCTTTACTGTAATTTTGATGACTGGGAGCACGTATTGTTCACTGATAAACCGAGGTATTGCTTATATAGCTCAGATAGACGTTCATAAATGCACATGTGGTCCGTAAATATTTAGACGAGGTTGGAATACAAACCATGAATTGGCCACCCTGCAGCCCTGATCTCAATCCCATAAAGAACATGTGGGATATTATTGATCGTCAACTCAGGAGTCGACAACCACTACCTGTCTCTTTTGACGGCATTAAAGTTTTGGTGAGAGAAGTTTGGGATGCAATTGATTAAGACCAAATACGCTACTTGATTGTAAGTATGCCTCGTCGCTGTGAAGAAGTAAATTAGATGTAGAGGTGTAAATACCCGTTATTAAGTATTTTTGGGAAACAAGAATTATTAAATATTATTTAGGCTATATATTTTATTAGGGTTCATTTGTATTAAATGTATAATTTGTTTATGTAAGTAATGTTTTGTTTGCTTAAATGTTAATAAAAACTTGTTATATTTAAAGTTCTGTATAATTTTTGATAATAGAGATTTTTTAATAGAGACAATTTTTTACGAAAATATTTATAAAGAATAAAACTATCTTAAAATCTTAATAAAATGTAGCGTTTATTTCTAGTAAATTCCACAGGGTGTTGCAAAAAACGATGAAAAAACACAACTTTATTTTTACACACCGTAAACGGGTCAAACGTTTGATATTTTTTAGAAAAAATTAATACGTTGATTAACCAGGAATGGACCTATAATATGCAAAACACATCATAAAAATCCAATCATTTGTTTGAAAGAAAAATAGTTTCAAACTTATGGTACATTTAAGGTGGTGCGTTAATTTTGGGCAGTAGTGTATAGTTCGAAAAGAAAACATTAATATTTATTATTTCGATTGTCAGTTCGAGTAAAGCTGTATAAATATTTTATAATGTATTTTAACATATTAAATGTCTATAACATATTATAATGTATTTGGCTTTGTTGATTATGAAAATTATGAAAAGGCATTCGACTCCAAAGAACTTTGGGCAATAGAGAGAACTATGAACAACTGCAGGATAAACTTCCAAAACAGAATGCTCATACATAATATTTACAAGAAAGCTATAATGAAAGTACAAATAGATGGGAAAATCAAAGCTATACCATTCAACAGAGGAGTTCGCCAGGGAGATCTTATCTCACCAAAGCTATTCACACTTGGACTTGAATACGCGTTCAAAGACATTGACTTGACAGATAAAGGAATAAATGTTAATGGAAGAAAACTGAGTCACTTAAGATACGCTGATAACCTTGTAATATTTGCTACAAGTTTCGAAGAACTACAAACAGACCATGATGACGCAATTATTTCAATCTTCAGAAAAAGTAGGCCTTAAGATGAACTTGGAAAAAACAAAAATAATGAAAAATACAACCAACATTAGAAAAATACCGTTAGATAGATAGATAGATAGATAGATGGTTTATTGGTAATAAAGTAATACATAAGTATTTTTTACAAGTCAAATAAAATAAAGTAAATATCAATATAGTTAATATTCACATATAAATATAAACACAAAACATAGATACATTATTGTAAATTATACTGTTAACAATTACGACAAATTAAAATTGGAAGTAAAATACTCCTCATATGTAAAAAAAGCATTTACTATAAGGTAACCCTTAATTTTTGCCTTGAACTGATGAAAATTAAGAGCCTTTATTCTAGCCGGCACTAAGTTATAGAATTTTATGGCTAAATACCTTGAACCATATCTGGATCTCTCAAGACGGCTAAATTCTGGTATAAGATTATTGTTAAATTTGGTGGGATAATTGTGAAAATCTACATGCGCATTGTATTGGCTAAGATTTTGTTTAATGTGTAACAGACACTGCATAATGTATAGACAAGGTAAAGTTAAAATTTTTAAAATTCTAAAGGAGTTTCTACAGTCTGCTCTATAAGAGAGCCCAGAGATAATACGAACACACTTGTACAAGGTTCCTGAAGAGAAAAAGTTGTCGGGAAAGCTTTCTCAATAGATTAACTATATGTTGTTCCCAGGTTAATCCTGCATCCAAATATATCCTCAGAAACTTCGCTTCGGTTAAACA
This sequence comes from Diabrotica balteata, assembly GCA_918026665.1. NCBI lineage: Eukaryota > Metazoa > Arthropoda > Insecta > Coleoptera > Chrysomelidae > Diabrotica > Diabrotica balteata. The sequence continues at coordinate 38,633,906 of OU898280.1, forward strand.
TTGTGGTAGAGCAACGTTTTCGATACAAGTGTTATTTCTTAGAGTAAAATTAACACTTTGTGATTTCGAGTTGTTCAAAGAGAGACGGTCGGTTAAAAACCAATTGAACAAGTTTTTTTCGGATGTTTGGTAATCAAGGGTGTCGAATTCAGAAGGATGATAGCTTGCATAGAAAGTAGAGTCATCAGCAAATAAAACAGTGTTGACTGTTTCATTTTGAGAGTACACTAGATCATTAATATAGATAAAAAATAATACTGGACCCAAAACCGAGCTTTGAGGGACACCAAACAACAAAGATTGTTTTTGAGATTCACACTGGTTGAAGTGAACATATTGATCACGATTTGATAGATATGTATCAATTAGTTGAATAGCATCACTATGAAAATTATAATAAGGAAGTTTTCTAAGCAGAATACTATGTGCGACACAATCGAAAGCCTTAGTAAGATCTAAAAACGATACAAGAGTATCAAGATATTTCTCAAACCCTTCCAAAACATTGCTAGTGAAATTATCAATAGCTAAAGTTGTTGTTTTATTTTTTCGGAATCCGTACTGGTTTATGGCAAACAGTTTATTAGATTCAAAATGTAGATTAATTTGATTTTTTAAAATTCGTTCATAAACTTTTGATAAGATGGGCAGCAAAGAAATGGGTCGATAATTGTTATAATCATCAATAGAGCCTTTATTCTTAAACAGAGGTACTACCTTTGCAGTTTTGAAAGCTTGAGGATAAGTATTACAAAATGTTGATTGATTTATTAAAGTTGTTAGAGGTGAAACAATTATATATTTAATTGTTTTAATAATTTTTGTGTTAAACCCATCAGGATCTTTGCTGTTACTATTTTTTATTTCTGTAATAGCTAAGTCAACTTCACTAAAGTTCACTGGCTGACAACTAAAACGTGGAATATTTTTTTGTAGTATGTACTTTAAATAGTCATCATGAGTTAGCTGAGGAACCTCAAGCTCATTTATTACTCTCTTAGCAGTTGAGCAGAAGTGTCTATTAAAACTATCTGCAGTGAGTTTAGAATTATCAGTGAAGAAAACATTTTTACCATTAATAAGTTTGTTACCATTAATAATTTTCCACATAGCTTGTTGAGAGTTGCCAGAGTTTTTTATAAACCTATCATTTGCATTAATTTTTGCAAGCTTGACGGCTTCCCTGTACTCTTTTCTAAGTTTGATAATGGTACTTCTAGGTGCAGCAATGGGATCGTTTCTATTTATTGCTATAATAAATTGAAGTTTCTCACGCAAATATCAGGCTATGATTCAGCCGGTGCTGACGTATGGGTCAGAAGTGTGGGTCTTTAACAAGAATATGTCACAAAAACTCCTCTCAACGGAAATGATGTACTGGAGAAGATGTTCCGGGTTAACTTTGTTTGACCACATAAGAAATGAAAACATAAGAGAGAGAATGAAAGTAAAGAACACAATAATGGATACGATAGCCGAAAAACAATTAAAATGGTATGGACACCTGAGACGGATGAACGAAGAAAGGATACCACGAAAGGTTTGGAACTGGAGACCTACACAGAGAAATAAAAGGGGAAGGCTAAGAAAGAAATGGATATCCAATATTCATATAGAAATGGAAAATAGAGGTCTTCAAGAAGGAGACTGGGCCGATAAGAAATTATGGCGATTGGGGTGCGAGAAGCGACAAAATTAAAGTTGCAAACACCCGCTATATATATATATATATATATATATACATATATATATATATATAGAAAGTAAAAGACGCAGGAGAACATGCTGCCAAATTAAATTGAAGCTTCGCAGAAACACAATGCCCGACTGAAGGATAAGAGAAGGAACCATGAAATACAACAATGGAGACCATAGTTAGGAAAGAGAAGGCTTGGGGGAGGCCTATGTCCAAAGTTGGATTACTTAAGGCTAAAGAAGAATAAGATTTTAACAAGTGATTTACATTTAGAAACTATTGTTATAAGAAACATTCATTCTAACTAACTTACCTTATTCTTAAGGTAAAATCTTTAACTCTTAAAGCAAAATTATTTAAAACAAATATATAATTAATAATATACAAGAAAATACTTTTTCTTAATATTGTTCTGAAGATATTTTCTTATGGCATTTTCATGTAATTTAGTATTTTTGCTGGGAATCAGCTACAATTCTATTTTAAAAAAGAAGTGTATTAGGCGTTTTGATATCTGTATTTTGTGTAAATTATTATTTATAGGTAAACCATTATGAACAATAAATGTAAGAATAAGGGAACATAAATCCTGTATAAAAAATAGAGTATTTGGTACACGTTAACGTACGAGAAAACACATACGAGAGAAACACGTACGGGAAAGTGCTAACATGTACGAGAAAATAAATACTGAACTTAATGTAAAGATTCAATTATATTCCTGAAAGAAACAGATGGTAAAAACCGAAAAATCAAACATGCTCCTTTAATTATGTTAAATGAAACCAGTTGCTTTGCAAATTTCTTGGCAAAGTGCAGTAGCATCTGGTTACCCATAATAAAGGAAGAAATCAAATAAAAATATATCAGAATGAGTAAGTCAATAACATATCGAGGATACATCATTTATGTTTTAAAATAAAATGCATATAGAATACGGCTCTGACCTTGGTTTAGCAAACCACATTTAGGTTAGCTCCGATAATATCGTTTAAATCTAATAGATTAAAGTGATCAAAAATAGTTAAAAGTGTTTATTCAAAAATCTAGAGTGCTTTTCATCGATTGGTCTACAATCGCAGTGAGTAAAATTAATATTCTCAATAATACATAATTACAACATATTCTAATAGTCAACAAAATTATCACAAAGGCCGTCTCAACAGGTTTCAGAGAAGGTTTTATTTAAAACTCTGCTGATAATACAGAGCCGGATTGGCACGGGTAAAAAATTGACTATGATAAATAAATTTAAAGGCAAAAATTATTAACCAAAAATGAATCCAAAAGAGAATAATCCTTCAAAAAACACCACACCATCTACATACTCAAATATACTAACTTCATTCAAATATCCGGCAAAAGACCAAGCTATTGTACTATCTGCCATAGAAGGAATTAAAATTCATGATTATATAGTTGCCATTGGATCACTTGTCCTTCCAAAGAACATAGTTTTTGCCTCGAAAATTGCAAACAACCGCATCTGCATTTATTTATCTTCTAAAAGAATAGTAGACCAACTCATTGATTCACACAAATACGTCAAAATCAGCAACGTGCAAGTAGAAGTCCGCAGATTAATAACTCCAGCATTAAGATTAGTCATCTCGAATGTTTGTCCAACCATTCCAAACGAAGTTATAGAAGAAGAACTCAAGAAAATGGGAATTATAGCCATATCAAAAATGACATTTCTTCGAGTGGGTATGTCTGAGACAGAATATAACCATGTTCTAAGTTTTCGGCGGCAAATCTACATCAATCCATTAGAAAACTTATCCATAACAGACTCTTTCAACATTTCTTTTGATTCCACAACATATCGAATATATCTTTCTATAGACGAATTTAATTGTTCTAAATGTCGAACAATAGGACACCAAGAAGTTGACTGCATTCAAACAACGGATTCGCCCAGTGAACAAATGGAAACAGAAGTACCTGAAAATCCTAATTCAAATAACCAAACCAATATAGAGCTAACTGAAACCACCAATAAAACTCCATCTGAAGTCAACATTCCCTATAATCCTCCAGCTCCTACCCTATCTATAACTAGCAACGATAACCCATATTTAAATAAAGATAAGGCCAAAAGACAATTATCAAATTCTCCAGATCTTTCTGATATTCCCACATCACAAGACGTCTTCTCTGTTCCCAAAACATCTAAACCAAAAAAAAGGGCCAAGTCGACTGAAAATACATTTGCTGTCCTCGATCCTATTAAAAACTTAATAGAACAAAAAAATCCGCCCTTTCCTATAGGTTATTCAGAAATATGTCTATTTTTAGAAAATGCCACTAACTCTAAAGACCCTGAACTTATAGCAAAAGAATACACCAATGAAATATCCGAAATTATTGACATTCTCACTTTTATCCACACAAATATTCAAAATCCCTCTTTAAAAAGAACAATTACAACTATTAAGAAAAAATTATCCTCAAATTATTATTCATCTACAGAAGAATCTGACAACGACACAATTAGTCAGGATAAATAATGTCTGATACATTTTTAATTCAATGGAACCTAAACGGATTCTACACCCACCTTGAGCAATTAAAACTTCTTATAAACGATTTCTCTCCCATTGTAATTTGTCTGGAAGAATCTCACTTTAAAAACAATTCTGTAACACTTAGAAATTATGTGCCATTTCTGAAAAACAGAAATGGAATGCATGCTAGTGGTGGAGTAGCTACTTTCATTCGAAATGACACTGAAGCAAAAATCATCCCACTTATTACAAACCTAGAAGCTGTGGCTGTGTCAATTACCTACAGTAAAATCATCAATGTTTGTAATATATACTTACCGCATCCTAACCAAGACGACATAAATGAACTAACAGCACTCATAGAAAAATTACCCCATCCCAAAGTAATTCTAGGCGATTTTAACTGCCATCACCCAGCGTGGGGTAGCCAAAAAATCGATAAATGTGGCAACTTTCTACACAGTCTGATAAATAAATCAAATTTAATCTTATTAAACACTGGAAAGCCAACAAGATTCAATTCATATAACGGATCATTCTCTGCAATTGACCTGACTCTGTGTAGCCCATCACTAGCACACATGTTTCAATGGAACACAGCAAAAACTCTGCACGACAGTGACCACTTCCCCTTACTTATTTCAATCGAGACAAACAAACCTCTTAATCCGAATGTATATCAAAGATGGAAAATAAAATCAGCAAACTGGGAACTTTTTCAAAAAGACTTGGAAGAAGAGATGGAAAATTATGAGATATCAAATGACATTCACAAAACCGTCACGGACTTTAACAACATTATCTTAAATTGTGCATCTACATCTGTAGGAAAAACTAAACCGTGTAAAAGGCAACCGGTACCCTGGTGGAATCAAGAAATCTCCCGGGCCTTGGCTGCTAGCAAGCACGCCTTTAATGTTTTTAAGAGACACAAAACAGAGGAAAACCTAATAAAATTTAAGAGATTGAGAGCTAGTACACGATTCTTAATAAAAAAGAGTAAGAAGGAGACCTGGATTGAATATGTTAGAAGCATTAACACATCCACACCAGCAAATATAATCTGGAACAAAATAAAGAAAATAAAAGGATCAAGTTTACCTTACTCAATAAATGCACTTTCATATAACAACCAAATCATCTCTTGTAGAAACGAAATTCCTGAAATTCTAGTAGACGTATTTCAAAAAAACTCTAGCGATTCTGTACTAGATCCGATCTTTTCTACACATAAGACTACCACAGAATTTGTAGACATCAAAATTCGCAACCAGATCTCTCCCATAAATGTACCCATAACTTTGCAAGAATTAGATTTTTCTCTTTTAAACTTAAAAACCACATCTCCAGGTCCTGATGATATTCCATCGATATTTTTAAAAAATCTACCCCAAAAATGCAAAAAGATACTTTTAGACATCTTTAATCACATCTTTTTAAATCATTACTTTCCTGATAATTGGACCAAAGCTATTATAATCCCAATTTATAAACAACATAATCCAAAAGATTGTCCCACATCTTACCGTCCTATTTCCCTCACCTGTAGCATGTGTAAACTTCTCGAGAAAATTTTAAATTACAGGCTTACATGGTATCTAGAAAATGAAAATCTCCTGACCACCGTTCAAAGTGGCTTTCGACGAGGAAGATCTGCTAACGACAACTTAGTGGCACTTGAGTCAACCATTCATGATGCATTCTTACTAGATCAGAAAGTTATAGCAGTCTTTTTTGATGTGAATAAAGCTTTCGACACAACATGGAGATACCTCATATTAAATAAACTTGATAAATGGGGAATTCAAGGACATATGCTTGCGTTTATAAAAAACTTTCTGAATAAAAGGGAAATACAAGTAAGAGTAAATGGATACACCTCTACCACTAGAATACTTGACAACGGTGTTCCACAAGGTTCTATTTTAAGCCCAACTTTATTTTTAATTGCATTTAACGATGTAATAAATACAATTAAGCCTCCTATACAAGCAAACTTATACGCTGATGATTTGGTTGTGTATATTAAATGCAAAAATATTACATCTGGGGCTAAAATACTACAGAACCTTCTATACAAAATCGAAGAATGGTCTTCCGAAACAGGCTTCCTCTTTTCAACTAATAAAACACATTACACAGTTTTCAGCAAACGCAAGAATACCGGTCAATTAACGGTCAAAATATATCTCATTCAGAGGAATCGAATTTTTTGGGCCTAACGTTTGATTACAAATTAAACTGGAAAACACACATTACGACTTTACAACTAACTTGTTAAAATAGAATAAACTTGCTGAAAATTCTATCCAATAATATATGGGGAGCTGATTCTAGTATTCTGCTTAACCTCTACAAATCAATTATTCGCAGTAAACTAGACTATGGTGCAATATGCTACGATACAGCAAATAAAACGTTTCTAAAAAACCTTAACACAATTCAAACAACAGCTCTAAGATTAGCCGTCGGTGCCTTTAGAACCAGTCCTGTAAGCAGCTTTTAAGTAATATCAAGAGAACCCCCTCTACATCTAAGACGACATCTACTTAGTTTAAATTATGCAGCAAGAATATCTTTCAATAAAAAGCACCCATTATATTCTGAGATTATTAACGCACCTACATCCAATTTGTATAGAAACAAACAATATAAAGACAAACCCTTTAGGGAAAGAATCAATCAAAAGGATTCAATTGCAATGAATTCAAATTATCCATAACTACACAAATAGACTTTCCTCCATGGCTTACCCCCTTACCTATCACCGATTTAACTTTAACACAGTACCCAAAAAATACCACAAATCCTAACCTTATCATTAACGCATTCAAAGAAATTATGGAGAAGTATCCAAATCACCACATAATATACACAGATGCATCAAAAACTGAAAGTGGCCATGCTGCAGCCTTCACAAATAAAAATTACAAATATGCCATTAGAATTCCACAGCATTGCAGCATTTACACCGGAGAAACCACAGCGATATTAGAAGCTATCAAGAAATCCTCTTCAACGACTGAAAATAATATTTTAATCATCACAGATTCACTGAGCGCAATTCATGGAATTAATCAACTTTACCCTAGCCATCCTATTGCACAAAACATAAGAAATGAACTTAATGCACTACACCATATAAATAAAAAGGTTACATTTATCTGGATACCTTCACACATTGGCATTAAAGGCAACGAGGAAGCTGATCAATTAGCATTAAAATCCATCAAAAATGAAAATGTTCCAGAAATTACTAAATATCCCCACACCGACCATAAACGACAGTCCATGAATCATATAATAAATTTATGGCAAGCAACCTGGGATGCAACAGACTCTAAGTTGAAAACAATAAAGCCTCGAGTAGACTCTAGCCTACCACAACAAGGAAAAAGAAGAGATCAAGTAATCGTAAATCGTCTTCGAATCGGCCACACAATACTAACACACCAACACCTTCTAAATAAAGAACCAGCTCCAATTTGTACCTACTGCACTACTCAACTTACGGTGAAGCATCTGATAGTCGACTGTCCGCAGTTCCAACCTCAGAGAACATGCCGAGGAATTAGTGGAAACCTGAGAAGTGCGCTTACGACAAATATCTCGGATTTATTGCAGTTTCTAAAAGACATAAACATTTATAATAAACTTTAATTTAACAAACTGTACTACTGTGTATGTCCCCCCACTAATAACCCTTGGTGGTTGATGTGGGTTTTGTATGTTTAAATAAAAAAAAAAAAAAATGCATATAAAATGAGAATTTTAGTGTTAATATTGAAAATAAATTAAATGTAAGAACAAATACTTATCATGTCGGGCTAGTATCATGAGGTTTTTTCCTGGTGTTTTTACTTTTGCTCTTCTAATAAAGTCGTCCTAGAAGCTCAACTTAAGAAGTAATGCACTTTAAAATGTATAATATAGTACATTAGTGAATATTCTATTTCTTCAGCTTTAAGTAATTCAACTTTGGACATAGGCCTCCCACAAATCAATCCAGTGTCTTGTATTTTGCGCCGCTTGCTTCCATTTGTGTTCTCCGATCTTCTTAATGTCATTAGCCCATCTCATTTGTGGCCTTCCTCTGCTTGTCTTTCCTAACCATGACATTCACTGTTGTATTTTGTGGTTCCATCTTTTATCCTTCAGGCGGGCATTGTATCCTGCGAAACTCGATTTTAATTTGGCAGCATGTTCTCCTGTGTCTTTTACTTTGGTTTTGCTTTCAATTTATTTGTTTGTTTTTTGTCTATAAGTCTCACCCCAAGCATTCATATTTTCATCGCACTTTATGGTTTTTCTATTTTATCCATATTACACTTGGTGAGTGTCCACGTCTGTGAACCATACGTGAGTATAGGGAGTATACACTGATCGTAAATTCTGGTTTTCAAATACTGTTCTATTTTAGTGCTTTTCAAGATCCAACTCAATTTTCTAAATCCTGCCCACGCTAACCTTATTTTTCTCGTAATTTCGGCAGTTTGATTTTCGTTGATAATTTTTATTATCTGTCTCAGGTAAATGTATTCGCTTACTGTTTCTAAATTTATGTCGTTCAACGATATTTCTGTAATGTTCGATGTATTTGTTATTATTTTTGTTTTTTTCAAGTTCATCTTAAGACCTACTTTTTTCAAAGCTTTAAATAGTTGCGTCATCATGGTTTGTAGTTCTTCGAAACTTGGAGCGAATATTACAATGTCATCAGCGTATCTTAAATGACTCAGTTTTTTTCCATTAATATTTATTCCCTTATCTGCCCTGTTAATGTATTTGGACACGTCTTCAAGTACAAGTGTGAATATGTTTGGTGAGATAACATCTCCCTGTCGAACGCATCTGTTGATTGGTATAGCTTTGCTTAACGTATTAATTTGTATTTTCATTGTAGCTTTCTTGTTAATATTGTGTATGAGCATTTTGTATCGGGAGTTTATTCTGTAGTTGTTCATAGCTCTCTATATTGCCGAAATTTCTATGGAATGCCTTTTCATAATCAACGAAGCCAATATATGTGTTCAAGTTCAAGTGATATTCATTAGCTTTCTTCATTAGAGTTCTGTCTCTAAGAAGATGATCCGCTGTACTGTAACCTTTTCGAAATCCTACCTGCTCTACCGGTTGATAGCTATCGAGCTTTGACGTTAACCTGTTAGTTATTACTCTCATAAACAATTTGTATATTTGGGGCAGTAGGGAGATTGGTATGTAGTTCTTGAGATCTGCCCTGTCTCCCTTTTTGAAGAAAAGTATTGTTAAACTTTCATTCCAATTATCTAGGGCTTCTCCTCTGTATAGACATTCGTTGAAAATCATGAATGTGTTGCTTGTGTGAGTCCATTTCAAATAGGTACACATATCTCTGCTTCATTGGATCAAATCTATCTTCTTAAGAACTTCCCGTTTACTGTCATACAACTACAATAGCAGAATTGAGTTCTCCATTCAACAATACATAGCAGTTTCAACCATGTTCCACCATCTATCAATTAATAGAGTACCGGCATCATTTGTTTAACTTTGTATCGAGACCTGAAGATGCTTTGCATATTGTAGAAAGCGAAACCGGTCGTCTGATAGTTAAATTTAACTGATTGTGAGTAAGTCTTATTTATTATTTCTTTACCTATTTTTATTCGTTGAAAAGTTTTTTCATTTCTTCGAAAATAATTTCATTCCCCTCCTTCAACATTTCTACAATTGAAATCCGTATTCCATCTGAACCCGGAGCCTTATTGTTCTTTAGTTGTGCCATAGCTTGATTTTCGAAGGATTCTATGTAAGGGAGTATTTCTGAATTGACATGCGTTATCTTTCTCTTAAGGTCTTCCTTTGCAGTGTTATCTTGGTACTTGTTTGAGGAATATAAATCACGGAAAATGTTTGAGTTACTTTTAGAATTTCGTTTTTTTCTCTTATTTTTTTTCCATCTTTATCGTTCAATGAGATTAATATAGGCTTTGCTAAGTTTGATCTTAAGCATTTCAGGTCTCGGTTCGTTTCTATTATTTTTTCTACCTTTTTTTCATTATAGATCTTTAAATCTTCCTTTACTTCCTTCTTGATTTGCTTATTCAATTCTTTGAAACCACTGGTGTTTTGCTTTCCTTCGCTTAGAAATGTACGTCTCTTTTTCATCAACCGTTTTGTTCCTTCATTTATTGGGTCTTCTTTATTTTTCGTTTTCCTTGCAACAGTCAGTCCTGCTTTTAAGAGCTTTTGTTGCATTTCTTTATTAATTGTGGTTATGTCGGAATATTCTTGTTAATAATGTTTTACAAATTCTTTTCTTAAGACTTCTCCGTACTCATCTTCCTTCTGTCGTATTTTAGTTTGATCTATCTCATTCAAATAATTATGTGGCCTTTTTCTACTGGTTTTCGTCTGTTTAATAAGAATTCTTGCTCTCAAAAGGCGATGATCGCTGCCAGTTGTAAATCGATTGAGAGCAGTTCTTCAAAAATGTCTTTGTTCTCACACAAAAAGTAATCGATCTCGTTTCTTGTCTTTTTATCGGGAGATATCCACGTCCATTTTTGGTTTGCTGGTTTCTTGAAGTGTGTGTTAATGGCATATAATTTTGTTGTTCTAAGAAGTTATATATTAGTTATAAAGAAGTTATATACATTAGTACATACAGTAACAAAAACCTTCTTTTGGTGTCTATTTGTTTCGAATATTGACGATCATTCTGGCTATAATTATGTCAATAACTGATGCTTTAAATAGGTTAGTTGTTGTTGTGGAGAACCATTTACTCAGGTTTTTTAACCATTATATTCTTCTTTTCCCTTGCCTCGCTTAAGAGATTATTTTTAGTAATCTGTATTTAGTGCGTTTCTCATTATATATCCGAAATATTCTAACTTTCTACTTTTAATGATACAAGTAGATATACTAGGGGTCTTTGAGCTCATCCCCTAAATTGCAACCCCTAAAATCGCAACCCCCGGTCGTAAGTTCCAAACGGCTTAACGTAGGATGACGTACGAGGGCTCGTTGGAAAGGGGATGAAAAATGGGGTTGAATGCAGTATGTGCCGTGCGCATCGGAGCATGCCAAAAGGTCATTATGGGGTATCTTCGTTTCTATTGGTCAGATTGGGGCGTACGAGGGCTCGATGGAACGGGGATGAGACGGGGAATACTTTGACACAAAAAACAAAGATGGCGGCGTTGCCAAATGGGCGTTAAAACGTATCTTCGTTGCTATTGGTCGGATTTTGACGTATGAGGTGTCAAAGCGTTGGATGTCACGTGACATTCGACGCAGGACGTGACATTTATGTGACATTTGCCGCAGGACGTGAAATGTCACGTGAAATGATGTGACATTCGACGTAGGACGTGACATTTGACGCAGGACGTGACATTTATGTGACATTTGACATAGAACGTACAATGACACATGAATTGACGTGACATTCGACGCAGGACGTGACATTTATGTGACATTCGACGCAGGACATGACATTTATGTGACATTTGACGCAGAACGTGAAATGACGTGACATTCGACGCAGAACGTGAAAATGTTGCGTGAATAACGTGACATTCGACGCAGGACGTAACATATATGTTACATTTGTCGCAGAACGTGAAATGTAGGAATTACGTGACGTGAGACGTTTTGACGTAACAGTTATGTGTCAGTCAAGACATCGCTTGACATAAAACGTGACATTCAACATAGGACATATTCAGTAGTACTATGAATTCCATCGAGTACATACATAGGGTTATGGAATTTCAACGTAAACTTGATCAGTTAAATAGAGACATTAAATCATATGAGAATATAAAACAAATTAAAAGACAATTAGATAGCCTGCATATTGAGGAAAAAACGTGGAAACCAAAAGAGTTGAATCTACAGCAGCAGCAACAGCAAGACACCTGGATTTACGCCTGCAGAAAACTGCCACCAGCTTCATATCCATTGAGACGTATTCAACCAATACCATGGACGTTAGCAACAACACCAGCGAGCATATGAAAAGTGAAATAGACAATGTCTTTGCAATGTCTTGTGTAATATTAGCATCTGTATTTATTCTAATTTTAAAAATTATTTTCGAAATTGTAAGGAGAAAATTTGAATCTTCTTGTAATATAAGACTCGATCAATAAAGATGTGATAAATAAAAAAGCGTTTAATTTCTAATATATTTATTTATTTATACATAAAATTACAATGGCATTATGTTATTGGCAAACCAGTGACGTAGACGATCCACATTTCTTTCGGTGCATGAAAATAATCCAGAGGCATGACATGGGTTTGCAGTAGGGCCAACGTTTCCAGTAGCATGAGGTGTACCATCAAACTTGCAAACATCAATAATAATGGGAAAAACTCCAAAAACGTGACGTTTCTTATCCAAATATTCTGCTTTTTGTTCTCCTCTAACGTAGATGTAATCTGCTGCATACAACAACTTGGATTCTAGTATTTCATTGATTTTGGACAATTCTACGTGTCCATCAGAGTATCGAATTCCAAGCAGTTTTTTCTCCACGTATGATGCAGTCTTCTTATCCCCATTACTTAGCGCATTAAAAGGTTTCTGAGGCAAGAAGATGTAATGACTTCGTTTAAAACCTATTTCAATGGTAAGTTCTTTGGGAACAAACCATCCGTCCACATCGAATCCCTGAATGTCTACGAATGCTACTCTCATGATGACTGCTCGCGTACTACTGGCAATTTATGCATCTAATTTAGACTTTTTACAATTTCGGAGAGAGGGAAGTACTCCATTACACAGTCGTGAATTATAATGCAATAAGCCTTGGTATTTTCGGGAAAACCATTATTCGCTTCAATATCGAGTTTTACGTCAACAGTGGATGCTTTCATGCTTTCTTCTTGCTTCGAACAATCGATGACGAACAATGTGTGTTGTGCGAAACCTGAGAAATCGAGCAGAGGACGCTTTTGTTGAGAATGTATGTAGCTAGGATAGAATTCGGTATAATTGAAATAGGCCTCATTGTAGTCAGTTTTGCTAAAATCCAACTGCATTCTCTCGTTCGGCCAATATTCTCCATTTAAAGATAATCTGATACTTTGTATGTGGATATTGTCAAATAAGGTGGGATCGGCGTCGCTTTTGTCACGTTTATTGGTTTGAAAGAAAACAATGACATAACGAGGTCTTTCCACTGCATTGCTAGTTTTTACAGCCCAAACTTCACGTCTAGCGCCTTTGGTAAGTGCTGGTAATTCATGCAATTCCCACTTTCTAAAAGGAATAACTATAGGTTGATCTTGTTGAATGGATTTCATAAGTTCCAATTTAATATCATCATTGGGAAATATGTGCTTGACTCTAAGCTCAATATTGGTAATGTTAATCTTAACACTTGTAACATGACCTGGAGTTTTTTCTTTGACAATTATGCAATCGTTGTCATTTCGAGCTCGAACTAGTCTTATTGTTTGACGACCACACGTAATCATAGGATAATCATTGAAAATGTTGAAAACATGCTTAAGAGGCATCTGTATGTTGAATGAATGATCGGCAGCGTGTAGAATTGGATCCTTAGGGTAATTCCACCCAGCCATTGCCATATGACTGGAATCTTCTTGAGTATAACATGTCATAGCACGTACAGCGCTTACGATACCAGGATCCCGCACTGTTTCCATCTCCCTTGCGCTTTCGCTGTACGTACACGAATCGAAAAGAAAAGCACCCACATTATTTGCTAGTTTGACTTCACCATTGCCGTTTATTGCGAGCGATCCTTTAATGCATAACAAGGTTTCACTCATTGCAAAAAACGAGTCAACTTGATTGATGCTAAATTCTACAATGTCATTACAGTTGAATGATTTGATGAATGGTGCATATGTTCGGTATTCGGCCTTTCGAATCGATTCGTCAAACATCGGCTTACGATAAATATCAAATATTGGAGGCATTATGCTGTTTGAACGGGATCGTTTTCCATACATGGTTGTCATTTTTTCAGCTTAAAACCAAGTGATTGTAAAAACAATTTGTTTGCAAACGTAAGATGTTGCCGCTTAGATGAGGACGTACGATGTTGTCGCTCAGACGGCTGCACAACTAATGGTGTACTATGGGCAGTAGATTGTCTTATTACTAATCCCATTTCCCACGTGATCTAAGTTCCAACACCAAGGTGCTCTGTTCTCCTCGAAAGTTTACAGGGCGTCCGTCTTGATCGACAGCCAACACAGTGATATTGGTAATTTCTCGTTGCGGTACAACAGGTAAATACAACAAATTGTGTGGAGTTTCGTCAATTGCGTACCCAGGATTTGATTGTATGACAAATTCGTAGATCGTGTGAGCAGGTCTGTTACCATCGAAGGCTCCGGTACTAATGTTGCATTCAAAGCGTATGCTAGATACTTTAATAATCCTAACAGGTCGATCTGAAGAATGTGTCTGTCCTGGAGTGAGAATTGCAGGAGAAAATCCCAATACTGTACCAAGACTGTCAGGGTGCGTAAACGAAATCTTATATTTGCTGAAAATTTGACATTGCAACGTGTTGTGGTTAGGTTTCAGACTAAATATCGTTTCAGGCTTAAGCACATTATCAGCACCCAATTTCGTTTGTATATATTCTTCAATATCGGCAATTTCATAACATCCATCGGGGAAATCAAAGTGTTGTAATTGGTTTTTGTCATTGTAGTAATAAAACTTGTTATTTTCAATGTTTGGTATACTGTTGTAGGAATGGAAAGCACGAAGAGCTATTTCATAATCTTTGTTCGGATCCAACACGATCGGTGTGGGAGGTTGAAATGAGAATATGTAATTGGTGCTGTCTACTCTCAACAACTGCGACATGATGACTGACTCACGTCAATCTAGTAATAGGTTATTATATTAGAAAAACAATATTTACTGTAATAGTTTTATTTGTTCCAAAACAAGTTTACATAAATGACATTTAGCTTGAGAATCAGGTGGACCATCCCAGTGAGTCTTCCAATCAGGTCTGTTGTAATGTACATAGCAGGGAAGTAGTATCTGCAAGTTAAATTCTCCTCGATAGTCTTCAGGCAATTTATGCCATATACTTAACAATTCTGAAGGTCGTACAGTTCGTATAAGATAATCGAGCGGTATGTATTTTAGTTCTTCTTCACTGAATTCTGTAAAATATTTTTTGCGAAACATATGGTCCATAAGCAGTTTCGTACTTTTAGTAGGCTCCATTATATAAAAACGTTAAGCATAAATGTCCACAAAT
Source organism: Diabrotica balteata (assembly GCA_918026665.1). Lineage (NCBI taxonomy): Eukaryota > Metazoa > Arthropoda > Insecta > Coleoptera > Chrysomelidae > Diabrotica > Diabrotica balteata. Next base: position 38,649,361 of record OU898280.1, read on the forward strand.
AATTTGATTGTACGTTTGATACTGATGGTTATTATAGGAAATGTTGGCACGTGCACCACCCAGATACTTAACAAGTTCTTTGGTCGGCTTTAAATTACCAAATGAATCGAAATACTCTACGTCGCTGTTTATCTTTCTATATGCTACCCAATGTGTTCCGTTATGTGTGGACACATCCAAGTTTACTATTGCACATTCTCGTTGTCGTGGACCGTCTCTAGGCAGAGCGTCATTCATGAAAAACGCCTCGAAAATGTGGTATTTTAAGTATTTTCGCATAATGTGCAATCTCCACATCATATAGCGGACGATTGGGTAGCTTTATTGGAAGTTTTTTTTCAAATACAAGCCGAATCCACCTCTGGGTTTCTTACGTAGGTACAGACCCGAACCTATGTGTTCCATTGCTTTATTATGACGTATATCTTCCTCCAATTTCTTTTGGGCATTCTTTGCGTCGACTACTGTCTTGGCCACTCCGGCAGCACCCCCGCTAAGGCCCCCAAAGCGGAAAGGCCTGCAAATAGAGGTATGAGGGGTAGAAAACCTCCGGATTTTAGTGGTAGTACTCGTGGAACATCAACTTCTTTACGACCACCAAGTCGTTTGATTATGGATTTTGCTATTCGTACAGCAGTCAAAGCAGTATCTGTTAACGATGCTCCTCTCTTCAGGGACTTTGCAATTTTTGAGACAACATCTCGATTGAATGAGTAACGTCCCCGTCGTCCACGACGAGAACATCCCATTCCCAACTTTCTCTTCGTCTTCATTCCGCCTGTTACAATTAAAGCAGCACTTTTTTCACCAATGCTAGCGTCTTTCGACTTGAAGCGCTCCCAGGCTCTATCTTCCAATTCTTTATCGGCCTTGTGACGTTCTTCGAGAGATGAATGCTGTGAATAAGCGATATCGTGTCGTTTGCAAGCTGCGTCTAATGGGTTAATTCCTGGATCTCCACGTGCAAGACGTTTTTGTAGTTTTGTTCCGGGACCGCAGTACTGATAACCGGGAATATGCAGCTCAATTGGCAGTTTATTAATTAGAGAGTTAACGAGACCTCCTCCTTCAACGACCAACATTGGACTGATACCATGCAAGTGGTGACATCTATAATATATTGTCGTACATATGTACTACACTTGTCACACGATGAAGATCGTTCAGCAAGAGCAGACGCTACCAATTGATAATCTGGACATTGTCCAGAAAGTGACAGTCAGTAAACATGGTAAATTACTACCAAACTCGTTTAGAGCCATTATTTGCGGTCCAAGTGGATGCGGGAAAACGAATGTCATGCTATCTCTTCTATTCAATCCGAATGGCGCCAAGTTTAAAAATGTCTATGTTTATTCGAAATCCCTCTTTCAACCGAAATATCAACTACTGCAAGATGTAATAGCACAAGTTAAAGGTGTAGGATATTACCCGTTTAAAGACAACGAAGAAATTATTAGTCCCAGCGACGCTAAACCCCACTCTGTGTTTTTATTTGACGATGTTGCATGTGATGGTCAGCAAAAGATTCGCGAGTATTATTCCATGTGCAGACATAAAGATATTGATGCCGCTTATTTATGTCAAACATATTCAAAAATACCAAAGCAGCTAATTAGAGACAACTGTAACATGATTGTACTATTCAAGCAAGACGAGATAAATTTGAAGCATGTATTTGATGAGCACGTATCACCAGACATGTCATTTGATGAATTTAAAAAAATTTGTTCTGAATGTTGGTGTGATAGTTATGGTACTTTGGTAATTATAAAAGATTTTGCTCTCAACAATGGCCGATATCGCAAAGGATTTGATAAATATATAAAATTATAAGGTGATTGGTTAGTCGTTAACAACATGTCAGATGATGCGGTTGCCATTGCCCTTCGCAAGAAGAAAGTCGCCGAATTGGCTAGATCAATTCGCAAAAAATATTTGGCATTGAAATTAGGCCGAACAGAACAAGACGAGTCCCTAAATAAACTATTTAAACCACTCTCGAAGCCTCTCAAAGATATTGCACAATCATCAAAAACGTTACATCATGCTATCACTAACAAGTTTGAACAAGTTAAAAAAGAAGAGGTGAAAAAGGAGGACAAGGAGGAGGAGGAGGAGGAGGAGGAGAATGACGATGTATTTCTTGACGCACCTGATCAAGCGATACCTCATGAAACCATTATTCAAGAACCAATCTCTGACGAGATTTCGATGGATGCCGCCGACGAATATATGGATCAATATCCTCCAATAAGTCACAAGTATATAAAAGAATATTTGAAAAAAGACGATAGAATTGATAAAAACTATGGTCCATTTTACGATTCTATTAGTGGTTGGATAATGGGAAAACGTCGAATAAACTTTGACAAACGCAATGGAGACATAATAATAATTCGAGAACGTAATTTAGAAGAACGTAGGTTAGGTGGTACGCCAGGTCTATATCAACTTTTATTTTATGCCAACCCCGACCAGTATAATGATGAGGATTTACAAAAGTATAAAACACTGTTGAAAAACACAGAGATTCATCTGGATACCTTGGGACGTCTTAAAGGTTCCAGCGGAGAAAAATACCATTCTATTATTAAACCTCTATTCAAACCATCTGATGCAGCAATGAAAAAGCATGCACCACCTGCAACTCGATCCAAAAAAGAACTCGAACACAGAACGAAAACAACAACACGATCATCTTCATCTACGGCCAAAGGAACGGGATTGGATGACTCACGATTAACATACAACACTGCACCCATGGAGTATATTTATTGGGATGATCCAAATGAGTTAGTTGAACGTCTTAAACTCTTGGTGGCTTCGAAAGACGCCGGCAACACATCTCTCGACAACGAAATCGTAGCCATCATCAATGAACTAAGAGAAGCCAATATAATAGAGTAACTGGGAATGTCATCATCATTTCCACTATGAGTGTCGACAAATTCGGACATCACTCTCGTTATAGTAGTAGTAGTAATGCCCAAAAGGTGGCGCGAGTCACATTTCCACATACGTCTGACGGAAATATTAATGCCGAAAATGTGAAAATATCCAATGTCAAGGATCCATCAGATAGTGGCGATGCTGCAACGAAAAAATACGTTGATGGACAAATCAATGAGTTGCGTAACCTGCACTATCCATTAATTCAAACACATGGTGTGATATTGCAACAAAAAACTGATGACATACAGGATTTAGCTATTGGCCTTAACGATGTGAGAAAGGAGCTTCATAAAACTACAGTTCCACTTCTCGAGCAAAAGTTACAAAAAATAATCAAAGATGATCTGTCTGTACTGAAAAAGGATATGAATAAATACGTTGATGAACAAATTAATGGGTTGCGTAACCTGCACCATCCATTAATTCAAACACATGGTGTGCTGTTACAGCAAAAAACTAATGACATACAGGATTTAGCCATTGGCCTTAACGATGTGAGAAAGGAGCTTCATAAAACTACAGTTCCACTTCTCGAGCAAAAATTGAAAAAAATAATCAACGATGATATGAATGCACTGAAAAAGGATACGGAGAACAATCTAAAATCTGCTGCAGAAACAGTTGCAAAGCATTCTATGTACGATATACAGATGGAACAGCGGATAAAACAGGTGGAACAATCATTAAAAAGCGTAGTAGATAGCATTCATTCATGGGATATAGACAAACGTCTTACGGTAGTTGAAGGTGCGTTAAAAAAATAATAATGTCTAAAGAACAGTTGATAAACGAATTGCATAAACCGGCACGAAAAAACTATCCTCGTCGACGAACAATAATCAAAGGAATCGATGACTTGTGGCAAATGGACTTGGCTGAAATGCGTCCTTATGCACATCAAAATAAAAATTACAAACTAATACTAGTTGTAATTGATTGCTTTTCAAAATTTGTGTGGACACGACCTCTAAAAACGAAGACTGGCGAGGAAATTACTCGGGCATTTTCGGATATTCTCGCACATACTCGACGACATCCGAAGAACCTACAATCTGATCAGGGAACCGAATTTTACAACAGAACATTTCAAAATTTAATGAAAAAACACGAGATTAATCATTACAGCACCTACACGATCAAAAAAGCAGCCATTTGCGAGCGAGTTATTAGAACGTTGAAAGCAAAGTTGTACAAGTATTTCAGTTTACATGGATCGTACAAATGGTTAGATGCTCTACACATAATTACAGAGGAATACAACAACACAAAACACAGTTAAAACAGGATACAAACCGTCTCAGGTTAACAAATCCAACGAAAAAAACTATTTTAAACAAAAGTTATACTTATTTAAAGATTGCAGGTCCACGAAAGTTTAAAGTTGGCGACATTGTACGTGTATCAAAGGCAAAACATTTCTTCGAAAAGGCATACACGCCCAATTGGACTACTGAATTATTTAGAATTGTACAAGTTAAGATAACAAATCCTATAACGTATTTGCTCGAAGACATGCAAGGTGCGCCGATTAGTGGCGGTTTTTACGAAGAAGAATTGCAGAAAACATCAAACCCTGACATATACCTGGTCGAAAAAGTACTCAGACGAAAAGGCAATAAGATGTACGTGAAATGGTTAGGAATGGACAGCAAACACAACAGCTGGATAAATAACTCGAATATAGTTTGAGGATCTATATTTCGATACGCCGCGTAGACATACATTTTTTGTGAAAAGACCGATAATTAACCACAAGAAGTGGGAGAAGACAATGGTATAAATGTAGGACAAACTACGATAATATGTTCAGTTTACATCCACCTCGTTAACGACGTTAGAAACACACACACACACACAGTAGTACCATGAGCTCTCAAGATAGCGGATACAACAGCCAACCTAATAATTTCGATGATGATGATGGCAGTGAATTTAGCATAGAATTTAACTACGATGAAGATAGTCAACAACCACCTAGTCCTGGCGCCGAATTAGATCGAGTATTGGCTAAATATGAAGCAGCTGCCACAAACGAGCAATATTGTTTATTGGAAACTACATATCCAATCAGCAGCTCTCTCCACATAAAAATTGGTCTATCTCCAGCTCGAGATTTTCTACCATCCATCATTCTGTGCCAACGTGATGATTTTAGAAGAATCAGTTTAAGTATAAGCGAGTGGAACGTCATAATTGTGTGGTTAAAAGAAAAAATGAGTGACTTTTTCCATGCTACATATGCGGATGGGTATGTTCCAATCGAATTTATGAATGGTGATTTTTGCAAACTAAGACAATTGGTAAAAGACAATGTAAAGTTGCTGACCATTGAAAAATTTGGAGTCGACTATTATTTACGTGAAGATGACGCCTACCACATTTTAAACGCAAACTACAGAATACTGTACCATAGAGTGGCATTGTTACAGAGTTTACAATTCCAGAAATACTATATAAATATTTCAACTTTCATTAAGCAAAATTTTTGTGCTAAAGACTCTGTACATGGACCAGTTACAGCCTTCGCAGCATATATCGATATTTGTCCAAACACTTTGTTAAGTTTAGCTCTAAAGGAATATGTATATTATTATGAACATAGACATGTAAATCATTTAACTGAATAAATATATAATTTATTAGATATGTTGTCTTTTATTCTATTATAAATAAAACCAAAAATGTAAGATTACACAAATTTATTATTAAAAATTAAATTATACAATTCTAAAATACTAGTTAAATCTACAATATACAAAAACTGTGAGATAAGTGATCTTTTCTCTTTTTTTGTTCTTATGAGTAGCCATATACTACAAGAAAACAATTATTTATGTATAGTGCATCTACATTGCATTGACCACTCAGTATTAAACAAGACATGATTAAACGAATTTTGACACCAATTATCTCTTACATCATACAAGTATTTTATATCATCTTCATGATATTCATCCCCACTAACAACCTGTTCATACCATATGCATTTATTTTTTGATTTAAGTACAGTGTAGAAACGTTTAAAACAACCAAAACAAAAGTTTAAAGCAATATCATCTGCTATAAATGCAGAATGATGGACACAATACATATTATATTCTTTTTCTTTATAATGCGATCCACACAGATGAATCCTTTCTGCTTCATTTTCATGTTTTATTTGATCAAAATTTATTTGATCACATACTTGTATTAGATGCAAATAATCAGATTCATATAATTTTTGAAAGCGATAAATACTATAATTATTACAAATTTCTAAAGTAAGACTCCACGGTAGAGGAGATATTTCAACAAAGTCGGTTATGTCCGAGATATTCTCACAAATAGTTTTTATAGATTGTGTGCGTAGTGTTGGCACCATCTTGCTGTTTTTCTGCAACAACAACAAATAAATGTTATTCAACAAGATAATGTCCCCACGGAAGCGTATTAAATGATTTTGGTATTAAGTACCGCTTATCGTCATAAGGACTTAGAGCCGTTTTGGATTGCTCGATGCTAAATACAGAATGTTGGTATGATCGAATACACCTTTGGCTCGCGGTTTGAATTTTGAATTCTTTAAGACATTTTTCATAGTCTTCGTACGTAATTTTATTTCGAACAACGTTATATTTCACTCCTTTTGCCTTTTTTGTTATTCCCAAATTTCCCAAGTCACATTCAATTCTCTCTTTGTTTAGTTGTTTTCTTTCTAGGCGCTGTCTCTCTTTGTCCCTCTCGTCGTCAGTTATTTGCAGTTTAAATGTGTACATTTTTGATCGTAATCCAATAAAATGTGTAATTATTTTCCCATTTGCCTCGTCCTTCATTAATCCGGGGATTTTTGTATTTAACCGTTCTATCTCATATGAGTTGTTTTCGGCATAGTCGGAGGTATCAAATTTATTTGGATGCGCTCTTATAACCTCTCTATATGCATCTGAACATTTCAATTCATAAATAAAGCTGTCGGTGTCCATGTACAACAATGAACAGTTGTCCTCTCCCATCGTTGGAAGCATAAAGTTGTAGTGAAAATCATACATACATACTTTTGATATATCTAGGATTGCTGCGCCTATATACAGGGGTTTATTAAAGCATACTTCTGATTTCTTAAGTTCGATAGCTACCAAATTTTCGCTAAAGATCGTACGACTGTGAAATCGACTACTCGCAATCAAATTTTTGGCTCCGTACCTTCCATGCCATTTTTTACATAATTTTACAATACGATGACGTCTTTGGTTCTGTAAAGTTTTTCCGAACACCGCATTGTTCATTAGCTTGTAGAGATTTTTCTCAAAACTGTTGGTGGCTGCCGCCCGTAAATTTGTATTTAATTCGATATACGGTCGCAGCCACGCAGATTGATTAAATTTCAAAACTTTATGTATCTTTGTTAAAATTAACCCGTTGGCTAATGCCTGTTTAAGAGTTCTATAATGCATAATATATTTGGTTTTGTGATATAAGGTTGGTATTAACTTTGGCAATTTTGAACCGGGCGGAATGCGGTGTTCGGCAGCAAATGGAAAATCTTTATGTTTGTCGTGTAATTCGCGTGGATACTCCAAGTCAACTTGAAAAAAATAGCCCTCCTTTGCATCATCCTGTATTGACATAATATCTATATGGCCTTCGGGAAGATTACCAACACCAAATTTGGTAACATCTTCGATCCACTTGAACCCTCCATATGGAAGCAATTGTAACATTGCCCATCCATACAGATTGTTCACATCTAAATAGAGGATGTACTTAGAGGGCCGTGTGGGATCATAAGACGAAATGTATTTGTTGTTGGCCTCAGAATATCTGTTGCAACAAACAGATATTCCACCTCTTATGGCTTTTTCCATAAACAAGATCATATCCACATCTTTTAGCAATTCTAATTTACATTGTGTGTATCTCAACATACAATCCCAAGTGTATCCTGGCATGGTATAATACCATGCTGGATCTAATTTATATGTGTCTCGACATTTTTGTCGGAACTGTTCAAACACATCAGCCAGCAGCAGAATATCTGTTTTCAAATACAAATCGCTGTATTCCCCAAATTTTTACAATTAAATTTCTTCCAAACATTTTGGGCATGAGCATACTTCGCTTCACTAATGTATTCATTATTTAACTTACTATAAAAATGGTTAATTGTGGGTAAAGACGTTTCATCCAATTTTTTCAAACTATCAATATAATCATAACAAAATACTCCTTTACAAGTTAACAAATTAAATGTATTATTATCTAATTGACTAAATTCTCTTTTCAAAATCTTCTTTTCGGATGTGTCTAAAAGAGATGCCAATTCATCGAGTGAAGCTCCCATAAATCTTAGAGAATCAATAAATCGTAATTTAATTTGATGTTCGTCAGATTGTAATGTAAAGGAAATGTATTTTTCTTTGTTTATGGGAAGTAAGCTCAAGTGCCCATGCTTGCAAAGATCTATAATCATAAAATGCGAATCGTAGCCACTAAAATTATGAAATACGATTGGGACGACAAACAATTTTTTAAAGTTCAAATTACATGCTTGGTGCGCAAATCCCCGTACTTGTCCCGTAAAATGATCGTGATCTACAACAACTGTATCTGTAGCCAAAAAGCGTTTCTCACAAATATGGCAAACAGTTGCTCCATTTGTGTTGGGTTTTTCGACCATAGGTACAATTGTCTTTATTTTGGAATTTACAAATTTGGAAATTTCGGACATTTCTTTTGCGAACCACTCCATGCAATTTTCACCTCTATAGCTATTAAAATAAGATAAACTATCATCGTACGCACATTTCAAATAATAACCTGCACTAAAAGGTACATGTTTCTGATATTTTGCTGTTTTACTCACTGAGACATTTGAATCTGTAAAATTATGTAATTGGCATTCAAAATCGGCATAAACTATAAACGGAGTTGTTTGTTTGTATGTAAAATTGCGAAAAGCCACATGATCATATTTGGGAACAGTCATCTTGCATTTATTCACATCTGAACACATTTCTTCGTGCTCTGCTAGTTTGCTGTCACTGCTAAAATAGTTTAAACAACGATCGCAAATATATTTTCTATTGTGTTTCTTGTTTACCTGTGACCTCACTAATTTTCCCAAATCTTTAATCCAACAATAATGAAGGCGTATTTCAGTCTGATCATCATCTTCTGGAGGAGCATCGTAATCGTTTAATTTTGGGAAATATTTATCTTGTATAAGGAGCAAATTTACATGCTTTTCCATCTTTTGCGTTGTCAGTCTGGCTGGTACTACTTCATAAAATTGTTTGTCCTTAACTACGTTTAATTCTAATGCAAAAACATTGACTGATATGGCGTTTAATTTTTCAAATTTTGAAATTTGACTTAATGGCATTGGGCTTTCTAATTTGTCTGTTTGTAAAACAGTAGAATAATGTGGATATTTCGAAACTCTTCCAACATTTTTGTTAACAGGATACAGAGCGCTAACTATTGACCAATAAAAACAAGCCTGATCGAAGTTATGCACATTAATGCACGCTCGTTTTTTCTGAATATCTATTGGCAATTCAATGAACGATGAACCGTTTCCTATTTCTACTTTATTAATATTGACTTCTAATGAGATTACTTTAGACAGAGCAGCACCAGAATCTTTTTCTGCAAACTCCGACAGCTTTGTAAAAATTTTATCCTTAACATTTTCACTGAACCAAAGATGTAAATCGGTCGATGCGTCTATAATAGCATTTTTAGTGTTAAAATATTTTAAATCTAAACTTTCGCTATCACTCGATTTTTTAATGAATTCACCGCAAAATGTAGTATTGACTTTAAGCAATCTATTTGTTTTTAAATTACTGTTAATTTTTCTACTAAAAATAATATAACAATCATTTAGGAACTGTGTTACGTCCTTATGCACTAAATTAACTATAACTCCAGTTTTAATTCTACTAGCAAAACATGAAATGACATTTTCCCATTTAACTCTATTGCGTAATTTTGAATTAAGCCCCAACCCAACGTACTTATTATTGAAATTTAAAATAACTTGCCTAAAATGCTTAAAATGTCCTATGTAAGTTTGCACTTTTCTAACTGTTCCTACGGATAGTTTATGGTTTTTAATTACTTTACTACATCTAAAAATTTGACTATTTAACCGTCTTGTCCAAACTTTACGATCTCTTTCAGTGAATTTATCGAAAATTATTTTACTAAGCTTTTTAATAATGTGCATCAAATCATCAGACTGTTTAATCACTTGTTTTATATGCATGGCTACTCACAAACAAACAATAAGAAAAAATCACTTACCTTATTCAACTATCTTAAAGGATGCAAGGAGTCTGCTTTTTCCAATATCAACTTCCCCTTCGTATATCAGCGAATAGTTTCCGCTGTTGAGGTCCGTTATTGCTGCTTGGTAGGCTTTGGTTACCCGCTGTGGTAAGAAGACAACTTCAGCACCCAAATCCACCAGAACTGTCTCCCCAAATTGTGTTGTTACCACCTTTGCACTGTGGATGGTAAATTTTTTTCCAATTTGTAGATCTTTAAGTTTTTTTATTGGCTTACGTTCTGCAACCAAGGATGCATTATTTAGTTTTGATAGATCCATCTACAATAATAACAAAAAAAACTATAGTTTTTCCGCTTAACGTGTATGGAGAGATGCATTACATACTTGGCAATAGAGAAGAACCATATACTACAAGAAATCGAAATACGAACAGCGGAGAATACTTCTTATAAAAAATAGCAGACGTGGAATGTTTTACAACACCCACATCGATAAAAAGGACATAATAAATACATAGAAATATACATTTTTCATAAAATACTGCATGAAATACGAACAGAGAGATGTACAATTCTCATAAAATACAATGATAAAAAGGACATAATAAATACATAGAAATATACGAAAGACAAAAACCGCTTACCTTTATCAGATATATGTAAGTCACTGCACACCGTATTGACTACTGCGAACTTGTTGTTGTAGTACGTTTGCGAAGCGAACTGTGACAACGTATGCGCTCCTCGGCCTTTTAAAGAACAGAACAGCATATCGCCCCACCCGAGCCCGAGTTGCGTCAACCTACTGTGCCTACGGTACCATCAACTGATTCGTTTCATTGATAAGCAACACCTTGAGTTCTAGAAATGCTAATATTTTTATATTTATTTTTATTTCTTCAACTAATATTTATGGTATACAATAAATTGATATTGCGGTAAGAGAATCGTTGTTATCAATTTAGAATTTTGTTGATGTGGTTGCTGATATCTTCATACATTTTACAAAATGTAGCAACTGCGGTTTTCTTTCCGGTGTACTTGTTTTTCCAATGATTAAAATAAAATTTGTTATCACACTTGTTTACGTGTTTTGAACAACGCGGTGTATTGTTATCATGAGGCTTCATCCGGTTTGCTATCAAATGCACAATTTTAACATATTATTATTTAAAATATTTCTGTCTTAATATTTCAGTATATAATTCCGTTTTTGTGAATTTTGTATAAATAACTATAGTACAAATTTTTGGATATTAGTATAAATCAAGATGCTGGTCTGTTTACATGTCTTATTGTTGCTCTCTGTATCTGTGTGTGCAGAGAATAGCACTCTGGCGTATGCTAGTTCTTTTCTTAAACGTTTCGGATATCTAAATACATCAAATAATGCTCTTTCTAGTATAGATATGGCCCTAGTTGCTTTTCAGGAAAAATACAATCTTCCTGTGACTGGAACATTAAATAATGATACTATAAATATGATGATGAATAAGCCTCGATGTTCTGTTGGCGACAATAACTATGCCATTCGTTCGAAGTGGAATAAAACGACTTTACGCTGGTATTTCCCTCAGGCTATTAGTAATCCTGATTATATAAATCTTGCTGCAGAAGCTTTCGCTAGATGGGAGACAATATCTAATTTAAAGTTTAAACAAGTAATAATACCTACCCCGAGGCCTGATATTACTATAACTGTGGTACCAAATACTCATAATTTTCGAGCAAGTTGTCAAGGAACCTCTAAATGTTCATTTAATTTCGATGGTCCTGGAAAAGTATTGGCTCACGCATACTTTCCAAGCGCATACGCAGAGTGTACCGAAATTCATCTTGATGTTAGTGAACGATGGTATGTAGGAAATGGCAGCGCTCCCAATGGTGAAGTCAATTTTTTGGCTGTTCTAATGCATGAAATTGGTCATTCTCTCGGACTAGCACACAGTACTATTGATTCGTCTATTATGTATCCTTGGTATCAACAAGATGTACAACCTTTTGGTGATGATGATAAAAAGGCAATGAGTATTCTATATGGGCCAAAAACAACACCCTCTTACATACCACCAACAACACCAGTTCCGCACAACAAGAACCATATGTCGAAAACATCTACCATCAAACACAGGACCTCTTTGCCAACAACAACAACCACACCTGCCCTACAAAACATATTATGTCTAATTCCATATCCAGATTTCATGTTTTTAGCTACTTCTCCTCAGTTTCCAAATTATAGAATGTACGTTGGATATGGTCCATATATATGGAAATTTGATTTAAATGAGATGCGCCTTCCAAAACATCCCGAATTAATTACCGATTATCTCCCTAAAGAGTTGAGGTCTGCGCACGTTTCACATGTTTTTCAGAATTCCGAGGGACACTTAGTAACCATACGCAATAATCAGTATTACGCTGCATCTTTCCCCAATTTAAAAATTCAAAAACGTTTTATGTTTCCTTCTATACCTGCGAGAACCAAAATAAATGCATTATTTCAAACAAACAGCGGTCAAACGTATTTATTATACAATGATGATTCTTATATTGAATTTAATGAAGCTGGAGATGTCTTAAACCGTGGACCCATGAATTATCTCTTACCCGGACTACCGGATACAATAACATCAGCATTCCGCTATACTGATGGGTTTATTTACTTTTTTCAGAACAACACCTATTATAAGTACAGCGAATACACACGTAAAGTTGTAGCAGCAGGAACGTTTAGCTGGGAACTTTTTGGGATACCCTGCCCCAACGACGGGCTATTAAAACAATTAAAAACTTTGTTAAACAAAATTGTAAATATATACGAATAAAAAATGCTCCGTTTATGATGTTGTTGTTTTATTTAAATTCCATTACTCTATATGTATGTTGAGCGATGTCTTGCGTCGAATGACACATCATTTCACGTGACATTTCACGTTCTGCGTCAAATGTCACGTCCTACGTCGAATGTCACATCATTTCACGTGACATTTCACGTTCTGCGTCGAATGTCACGTCATTTCACGTTCTGCGTCAAATGTCACATAAATGTCATGTCCTGCGTCGAATGTCACATAAATGTCACGTCCTGCGTCGAATGTCACGTCAATTCATGTGTCATTGTACGTTCTATGTCAAATGTCACATAAATGTCACGTCCTGCGTCAAATGTCACGTCCTACGTCGAATGTCACATCATTTCACGTGACATTTCACGTCCTGCGGCAAATGTCACATAAATGTCACGTCCTGCGTCGAATGTCACGTGACATCCAACGCTTTGACACCTCATACGTCAAAATCCGACCAATAGCAACGAAGATACGTTTTAACGCCCATTTGGCAACGCCGCCATCTTTGTTTTTTGTGTCAAAGTATTCCCCGTCTCATCCCCGTTCCATCGAGCCCTCGTACGCCCCAATCTGACCAATAGAAACGAAGATACCCCATAATGACCTTTTGGCATGCTCCGATGCGCACGGCACATACTGCATTCAACCCCATTTTTCATCCCCTTTCCAACGAGCCCTCGTACGTCATCCTACGTTAAGCCGTTTGGAACTTACGACCGGGGGTTGCGATTTTAGGGGTTGCAATTTAGGGGATGAGCTCAAAGACCCCTAGTATAATCTACTGATACATCACCTCTTTTTATTTCTCTATTCTTCGTAGTACAGTCTCGTACAGTCATCTCGAAGGCTTTAAGTTTTTTCTCCATCGCTAGAGTGAATGTCCAGGATTCAACTCCGTAGTTTAATATCAAAGTATTAATACAGTCAAAGTATTGCATTTTTTTGCCATTAATATTTCATATTATGGCTAATATCGTTTAACCAGCGATCTCTTAAGTTTTATACAAACCAAACATTGCATTCACTTTGTGTGTGTGATTTTGTATCAGCATAAGTGTCTGGTAAAGCCAGGATGCTAAAATGACTTTAATAATCTATTGATAACGATAAGTACACAGCAGGTTGATGAATTTGTGCTCGGGCGCCTTATATTTGACTTTTAATTCATACTGACGGTTGACAGGGTGAACATCGAAGTAAGTCGAAGTAGAAATCGAAACGTCAGAATAAACATATTTTTAACTAAAGTTGTGGCAAATTCCAATTTAAGACAGCAATTACCATTTAAATGCAACAATACAATGGCTTTAAAATCATACATTATATTACGTTTGGTGACAGCTAATAATGCCCATATAGAATATTATACTTTTCCTATAAATAATAAATCTTCTGTGCAAACATCGGCTAATGTGGAAATAAATCCATGGATCCAATATTATGTAAGTAATATCACAGTCTCATATTTTATTATGGAGAAATACCTCATTGATGTGAATATTACTTCAATTATTTCAGCAAAATACGATAGTAACTCATCTCACCGCCGACATTATCATCGATTATTCTCCCCTGTTCCTTTCTCTAACTTGCCTGCTTCATCCCATCAAAACTTCATCCCTTAACCTCGCTAACGCTGTGCCAGCGGCCGTTTGCTTGCTTCTTTCTACTCTGCTACGTCACCGACGATTCCTAAGCGAGAAATTCACCGAATAGTTGGGTAGCTGCGGGACCGGATATACGATTATTAAAAAATATATTAAAAGTTTTGGAAGAACACGCTTAAAATTTAAAAAATATGAGAATTTCATATGCTCCATTTACAAGTAGTGTTTTCTGCTTTCAAAAATGGAATAGTTAAAATGTGACAGTTTCTAAAATTCGAGCAAAATATAGTTTCAAAATACAAGTAAAATAAACACGAGAATTTAACACTGATCTAATAACATCAGAAATATGCTTGTAATAAGAAAACAATGCTAAATTCACTAACGACTGGTTTCTTCTGTAGCTTTTAAATAAAAATATAACAAAACGAACAACTAAACAATATAGGCGTATAATAACGATAAATACCGACAAATCTAGCCTATATAGCTTACAGCATTAATTTTGTTTAAAGCTTACCCTACAAGCCACTAGCAAAACAAATGGGAGACCTAGTGGTATGCCCTAGAGGTATGGCTAGCTGTCAAGCAGCGGATCTTTTAACCAAAATCATAAGTAAGAATGGGCGTTCCAGTTCATTCCAACGGACTACTTCTTGGCTAGGAATATTTTATTTTCGGAAAGACAAGAAACACAACGAGCTGTGAAATTTATTTTATATCATAGATATTAGCATTCAGCCAGTTGCAATAGATTCTCTAATCAGACAAATACACATTTGTATTTAACATATACCTAATATAAAATTAACTAATAATGAATAGTACAAAATATGATGTTTGATACAGGGTTACTTGATTCTTGTCTAGGGGTCCATCGAGACATTTTTAAGACAAACAAAACTAAACAATGGATGAGGTGTTAATGAATAAATGAGGAGGATAAAAAAAAAGGATGCAAATCTAAACTTAAAATCCACACGATCATGAAAAGCTTTATCATCATCACACAGCCAAATTTGTCCACTGTCGATCATAGACCTCCTCAAGATGTCTCCACTCTTCTCTGTCCTGTGCAGCTGCGATCCAGTTTGTCACTATTCTTTTAATGTCGTCCGTCCATCTGGTGGGTGGTCTTCCACGATTTCGCTTGTCTGCCCTTGGCCGCCATTTTAAAATCTTCTTTGTACCATTTTAAAATATGTTCTTTCGCTTTATACTCGCCTACTAATCTTATAGAACCGTGCATGTATCTGACAGAAAACCTATAATAATATTGCATGTTTTTTGTGAGCCTGTAGTCAGCAAAGAGTGGATATTGAATGGTGCCTATATATTAAATTTAATTAAATTTTTTTAGAGAGAGTTTGAGTGCTGTTGAAACTTTCAAAGCTGTTGACATTAAAAAGAAATCAACCAGTTTACGGCAATGTTTGCAATTATTGTTTTCAGTCACATTTATTTTAAATAAATTCTTCTTCTTCTTCAAGTTCCACTCCTATTGGAGATTGGAAATCATTCTGGCAATTATAATTTTGTTGGTTACGCGCCTGAATAGTTCAATTGAACTGCATCCAAATCATTCACGGAGATTGCGTAGCCACGAGATTTTACGTCTTCCTACGCTTATTTTGCCTTTGATTTTACCCTGCAATATATTTCTTAGTAGTTCGTATTTTTCGCCTCTTATGATGTGCCCAAGTATTCCAATTTCGAGATTTTTATGGAATTAAAACTTCGCATTATTTTCCTAGTTGTTAGAGAACTTGTTTGCGATCCATCCATGATATTTTCAAAATACGTCGGAAACACCATATTTCGAATGTTTCTAGGTTTTTAATGTTGGATTTTTTAAGTGTTCAAGCTTCAACCCCATACAAAAGGATATTAAAAGTTGACCCTGCAATTTCAATGCGGCATCTTATTTCTTTTGTCTGATCAGTATCTTCTGTGATCCATGCTCCAAGGTATATGTACGAATATATTTGTTCAATTTCTGTATTATCTAGTACTAGCTTAACTTTGACCTTGATGTTTAAATAAATTACTTGAGCCTTAAAGTAAACCAAACAGGTATTCACTATTTGTGTAACCAAATAAATAAATAATAAGAACCACGGAATCGGTAATTCCTGACAACATTAAAATCATCAATCAATCGTGACAAGCGAGAATCTTAATTTGCATTCCACGACATATCGATTCATCGAAGCAAGACCCTTTCGTGAATTGTTTTCTTATACTCAAAACGAATAAATAAAGATACAAGAAAGACATTTGTTATGATTTGACTACACGTATGATGCCTCTATTATTTGTTTATACGTATTTCATCCTAGCCAGACTCACTATAGAGACTGCAGAAACCCCGAAACTTAAAATCAAATAATGAATGTGTTGCTTGTGTGAGTCCATTTCAAATAGGTAAAGAAATAATAAATAAGACTTACTCACAATCAATTTAATTTAACTATCCAGACGACCGGTTTCGCTTTCTACAATATGCAAAGCATCTTCAGGTCTCGATACAAAGTTAAATAAATAGAGTTCCGGCATCATTTATTTAACTTTGTATCGAGACCTGAAGATGCTTTGCATATTGTTGAAAGCGAAACCGGTCGTCTGGATAGTTAAATTAAATTGATTGTAAGTCTTATTTATTATTTCTTTACCTATTTAAAATCAAATATTTTCTGCGGTAACTGTGTTTTCTGAAAACTTTTTAAAGCCAAGCTTCTGTTTTCTTTCGTTTTTCTCTCTACAGTAAAATGCTGAGGCGAGCGTCACAAAACTAGCGCCACAATATGGCTTCATCACGGATAGCGTCACAGAATAGCGGTTCTTTACATCGATTCACTACTTTTGATCAATTTGTTTCTAGTCACGATATATTTACTCTTAGACTATTCCCTTATCAAACTGTAGACAGTAAATGAAAAGTAAAAAATTAAAAGAATATTTGTTTAATTTAGCAAAAGTCATAAATGTCATCTGGATAATAACATTGAATCATCTGTTTAATTTTTTTAATAATTCTTGTTTTAAAATAATTTTATATAAATAGAATTATTATTTTTAAACACAATATTTAGTTTATATAATAATTAAATTTACTACCAAATGATACTTATTTATATTATATTATTATTATTTAGTCTGATTTTGAGAGGTTTGTCAAAACAACGTACGCTTTGTTAATACGTTAACAGGTGGCGCTAGAAGCAAAGGTAATATTTTATTGAATTTGTTTAAAATTTAAAAAATCTAAAAATAAATAAATACCCAAAAAAAAGAGGTTAATCTTTGTAAGTGGGTATATTTATTTAAAAACCCTTAAAAGGGCTACATCAAAAAAACAAACGTTTTCGGACTAAACAGTCCAACATCAGGTTTAAAATCTGCCTAAAATAAGTACAAACCATTTAGTTAAAACAAACGTGATTATGAAATTTTGACTATGGTTAAAAAAGCAAAATGGCTATACTTATTAGGTTAAAATGCCTGAGCCACCAAAATACATGGGTAAAAACCCTTTAAATTACTTATAGTTATCAAAGATTATACATCTTGTTGTTAAAAAAACTGTGATGTTCATTATTAAATTAGATATGACTTCAGGTAACATACATTGTAAAAAGTTTTGAGTTCCAGAGCCGGGGAGAAAACCTCAACGCACGGAGAACAGCTGGAAACTGATTTACAATATACCTATGAAAGGTGAAATAAACAAAAATGTCAATGTAACATAGAACTATATTAGTTATACCTAGTATTACTACAGCCAAAAGATTCAAAAATTATTTTGATGATTTTAAAAATAATAACAGCAATATTGGTGTTGGGATTTAAAATTTGGGTTATAATCGATGTGAAATCATCAATGGTGTTAACACCAGACGACCGGTTTCGCTTTCCACAATATGCAAAGCATCTTTAGGTCTGGATACAAAGTTAAATAAATGATTCCGGTAATCTATTTATTTAACTTTGTATCGAGACCTGAAGATGCTTTGCATATTGTAGAAAGCAAAACCGGTCTTCTGGATAGTTAAATTAAATTAATTGTAAGTCTTATTTATTATTTCTTTACCTATTTGAAATGGACTGACACAAGCAACACATTCATTATTTGATTTTAAGTTTCGGGGTTTCTGCAGTCTCTATAGTGAGTCTACTGACACCAGCTTATTGCGTCTAAACAAATCAAAAACTCCAACAAGTCAAATTATTCAAGAATTTCTTAAAATATTAAGAATATATGATAGTTGTTTCAAACTTTACACTGAAGCCTCCAAAAACGAAGACGTAACTGGGGCAGTAATCTTCTCATCAGATTATACAGAAGCTTACAAATTACGTTCATATACAACAACGTCCTCAGCTGAACTCAGCTGAACTGTATGCGATACTAAAAGCACTAGTTCTGATAGTTAACAAAAATACAAAAGAAATATCATTTTAACAGATTCTCCCATCCCTATAATGGCATTAAACTAACTCTATTGTAAGCATCCACTACTCCTTGATATTAAAAAGTAACTGAAACATGTAGAAAATATGAATATTAAAATAATTTTATATGGGTACCGTCACATACTGTCGCATATAATCAAATGAGCCGTAGTAGATCACTTACATTGTTGCTGAGATACGTTAATTAATTTATCCTACGACCGTTAATTTTGAATGCTTATAGGATTGCCAAAAAAATGATGAGAGATCTAATTATTTTTTCATTCTCTTCCTAAAGCCGTAATTTTTCATAAAACACTGAAAAATAATAAAAAAAATTTAACTCGTTAAAAACAATTATTTACGAAGTTGTAAAATTGCAGTTATACACATTTAGAGCTGCAACATCCCCTATGTATCCTACAAATTTCTAATTTGCAAATTATTGTACTTGGCTTCGAGAAGAAGATTAAAAAAAAAGAGTTTTCTACGACCAATAGGAGCCGAGTTAGCATAATTTTTTTTTAATCATAAAGACTTTATTAATAAATAAGAAACGAATCTGGCATCATTTACTACTTAAAAACCTATATTTTGAATTATTTGTATTCTCCTTAACTTAAAATCATTATTTATTGTTAAAAATGACGAATAAAGTTCACCTTTTTTCAATGTAGCACCCAAACCGCATGTGGCAAACATTGCTGATGCCGTAAGCACGGCCTAAAATGTACGACAATTTTATTGTAATGGAGAGAGTTGCGAAAATTGTCATACTAGTGAATATGAACTAGAAGATGCAAATAAGAATGTGAGAGTGAAATGAATGTTTTGGATAAATTGTTATATGATTCTGAGGAAATTGTACAACCTACTAAAAAAAAAATAAATAAAAAACTAAGCAAATTTCTGATTTTATAAATATTGAATCTTATTTTAAAACGATATAAATAAATTACTATTATTTTACTGTTTATTTCTTTCTTCTACCAATTTATTCCTTCTACCAAAGTAGTTTGCAATTAAAGACATATGTTTATTTTATTTTTATTAAACCAATTATTTAATTTCTCATGAAATTGTACTAAAAATTTAGTTTGACCAAAAGTGTTTAAAATCAATTTTTTTGAGTTTTTTTGGAAAATATATTGTTTTTTAAATAGAAATTTTAATCATTTAAACTTTACTTTAACATAATTTTCCACTGATAAAAGATTACACACACTAGTATGAAAAAAAAGATAAATACTGAAATCATTGTAGTCTGTATTTTAAAATATTATTTTTTTTTTAAATGGGGATGTTTCATGGGGATGTTCTCAATCATAATTTGATAGTAGATTACGTTTAATAGTATGGTTGAAGTAAAAGAATTAAAAAAAAATTAATATTAAAAAAAAATTTATGGGGGTTGGGGAGGTTTTTTAAGGGTGAAAGTATTTCAGATGGTAATATTTCGACGAGCTACCCCAGGTTAAAAAAAATCATCGAAATCGGTTTATTTTTCACCGAGATATTGCAAATTTTTCTGATTCAGTTTGTGATCAGCTCTGATCAGCTCTTTGATGAGCCAGATGTCATAACGTTCATTAAAACACAGCGACTTAGATGGGCTGGACACATAATACGAATGCCAGAAAATACCATTGCTAAAAAGCTAACCACAGGAACACCTGTAGGAACAAGAAGCAAAGGCCGACCGCGAATTAGGTGGTTAGATGGAGTAGAAACCGACCTACGAATATTAAAAATCAGAAGATGGCAACATGTTGCCAAAAAACCGAACAGAATGGCGACGAATCTTAGAGCAGGCCAAGATCCACAGAGGATTGTCGAGCCAAAGATGATGATGATAATATTTCGACGAGCTACCCCAGGTTAAAAAAAATCATCGAAATCGGTTTATTTTTCACCGAGATATTGCAAATTTTTCTGATTCAGTTTGTTCTCGCTGCGCAAAGTCATCCCCACCACTACTTCTGTGCCATTGCGTAAAAAAAGGTAAACTTTGTCATTTTTAACAATAAATAATGATTTTAACCTTTCGCTACCGAAGGGTCAAGTTGTTTTGTAGTTGACGGAGGGGGTACATTATGTACCCCATGCATTTTTATAGATTAAATATTAACATAATGCAATAATTTTAGTTAAAACATAATTAAAACAAATGCAAGTATTTTTATTGAATATAAGTAACAATAAAAAAATATATGGTGTCTTGAAAAAATTAATTATCGTTTTTTTGATTAGCTTTACATTTTGTACATATTATTGTTTGAATTGTTGTGGTTGTTTGATGTTCAGCACAAACAAAGAATTTACAAGAATTGCACGTTTTTCTGCTTTTGCGGTCCTTCTTGCGTGGACAAAGTAAACATCGCTGTGAGGATTTCAAGATGGTGGCGTCGTTTTCGCGATTCTCCCTTGGTGGCGGTGGGCATAATTCGTACATCGCGTTTATAATTCGCTTATGGAATTTTTGTGGACTTTTTAGTCGCCTATCGACATGGGGCTTTATAAGTTCTTGACCCACGTTTAGTAAAAATTCTCTGCGTCTGTGAGAAGCTTCATACGCACGAATGGAATTCTTTGTCGTCCACAGTACGTATGCATTCAGACCTGCAATGTCTAGAAGATTTTGAAACAAAACAAATGGCCATCTCTTAGAGGCTCTTTTACAAGAATATTCATTTACCATCTTATCCATAGTATCTACGGCACCTTTTGTAGAATTGTAATGCAAGATTATGTCTGGCTTATAGTCCGTCTCTTCTCCGCTAATTTTATCGTCGTTATGTTCTGTACTCAATAAAATTACTGCCTTATTCTTTTTAGGAACGTAAGACGCCAGTGTTATTTCCTCAGTGAAGGCAAAAACTGAGGACTTTTCTTGTCTAGAAATATTGGGTAGTAGGGCTGGAGGGATATCCTGCTTGTTTTTTCGAAGTGTTCCACATAATGTTATTTGTCGATCTAGGAGTTGTTTTGCCAAGGGAACACTGGTAAAGAAATTATCAGTAGTGATGCCATAACCAGTTTTTAGAAATGAGACCAAATCAAGTACTACTCTTTTGCCCTGGTCTTTTTCTGGTTTGTTACCATCTTTTCCAGTATAAATCTGAAGGTTAGCAGCATAGGTGATTGTTGCATCAACTAGAGCCCATATTTTGATGCCATACTTGGCTGGTTTTGATTTCATGTAGACTCTAAATGGACACTTACCTCTAAAACTTACAAGTTGTTCATCAACAGTTAGATGAGAGTGGCACTTAAAACTTTCTTTACAGTGTTCTACAAACTTTGTAAACACTTCCCTAAAAGCTGCTAGTTTGTCAGAACTTCTACGTTCTTCTCTAGTGTTCAAATCATCGAATCGCATAAGTGAAATTAAATCTAGAAATCGGTCGCGTGACATGGCAGCCGGAAAAATAGATCGACTGTACAAAGGGTTTCGACACCACAAAAAGTGCACTGGTTCCCTATTGGCTTTTAGCGCACCGCCGTAATCAAGAGTCCAAGACCGCATAAATTTCCACTGAATCAGTGGGCAACCAGGTTCTTGTTTTATTAGGATTTTTCCCATTCCAATCCTGAAAGTATTTCTCCGCTTTCTGGTTTGTACATTTGACGATGATCTCTACAATTTTCTCATCTACAAATAATTTGAAGCAATCACTAATTTTAGCGACATTTTTAGATTTTTCTGTAAGCCCTGGTTTTTCGAGCAAGTTTTTTGTGCGACATCTAGTTTGTCGTAAAGGACGATTTTTCCAAACTGTACCATTCTTGGAAATAAATGTGGAATCTACTGCCCCCAAAACTGGTTTATCAGAATCATTACTGTCGCTCTCAGATGGCTAAAATATAATAAACTCAAGATAGAAATATCGTACATAAAACAAAAATAAAAATTACCTGCAGAATTTCAGGCTCATATTCCGCTACTTCTAAATTATCATCTAATTCTGAATCATCCGATAAACTATCTCTTTCAGAAAGGTAATCATCATCACTTTCCTCTAACCACTGCACTGCAGTTTCACGATCCTGTTCTTTCCGAAGGTCTAACTTTATTTTTTTCGACATATCGGTAAATCGTGTAATCACAAATGGATAAACTAAAACGGTATGTTAGCACTAAGTCATCCACAGAACTGATTTGTGTTATTGCAAACAACAGGTTTGGTGCCGTGCGCAAAACGTCTGGTTTAGTCAGTGGCGTCGACCGCAATGAATTGTACCGCGGTTGACGGAGGGGGTACAACTTGTACCCCAAGCACAGTGCTGCACTTTTCATAGGTAAAAATATGTCAAATTGAAAACAAATGGTTGGATATGCTTTTACACATCCCAATGAAAAAGTAACTAGAACAGTTAAACAAAATTCCAACATTTTTAAAAATTATTCATGAAAAAACGAATTTGGGGTACAATCTGTACCCCCCTCCGGTAGCGGAAGGTTAATTTAAGGCGAATACAAATACTTGAAAATAAAGGATTTTAGGTAGTAAATGACGCCAGATTCGTTTTTTAATTGTTATTAATCAAGCCTCTGTGATTTAAAAAAAATATGCTAACTTGGCTCCTACTGGTCATAGAAATCTCTTTTTTTTTAAACTTCTTTCAGTCTCGAAGCCAGCTACAATAATCTGCAAATTAGAAATTTGTAGGGTACATAGGGAGCGCTATAGCTCTAAATGTTTATAACTGCAATTTTACAACTTCATAAATAATTACCACTGAAAGTTGGAAGTCGTGGGATCAACTAATTAACGCATATCAGCAACAAATTAAGCGATCTAGGCCTACTACGGCTCATTCGGTTCATATATTTGAAATTAATAAAAAAGCAATTTTCCAATAAATATTACTTTTAATTTTAACCTCATTTCGTTACTTTTAAAATAACAAATAAATTGAATTGAACGTATACCGGCTGAAATTAAAGGTCTTTCAGAGTACTTTCATAATCTACACAGATATTACCCATTACAACACTTACTTTAGGCAAAAAATTAAAAAAACTTAAAAACTACGTATTTTGCACCTACAAACGCTCATAAATAAATAATAACCAAAAATTTTTTGTTGAATAAACTTAGGGATTGCTCCTGAGATTGCCCTTTATAATCTAGGCCACATTAAATAAATTCCTGGATTACAGTGTAAAATCACCTTTTTTTACCCCACAGCCTTGACTAATTATTTACACCACTTGTACAGCATTACTGTTATATAGTACAGTGTGCTTTTCTTTACTTTAAAACGCTCAATTTTTTTTTACTTTAAAAACTTTAAGTATTGAAAACTTCATTAGTTTATGTTATCCACATACTTAGTTTGCATATGATAATACTATTATACTCAGCCCCCGTACTATAGATGGTGCCAGAGGACTCGCAACTTTTTTACATCCTAAGAAAACTTTCAATCGAGCTATCGAGCATTTACTCTTCTATTCGAACTGTTTGGATTATTACGTGTTTGGTTTTACCGCGTTATCATACTCCCAGGGGATATCCCAAGCGAGATGGAATGGGAAAGAGAGTTTTCCAAGCTGAACCGGCGGGAAATGCTTTTGTAAATTACCCTTTGTGTTTGACTCGAATCGGGATATGGAACAAAGTTAGAAACACTCTTTGAAATGAGTTAAATATGTTGCGACATAAGAAAAAATTCAAACAGAAATTTTTTTGTTGAGGGATAAACGAGGTAAAGATAACTCAGTTTTCCGCTGTTAGTAAAGAGTACGGTAAAATGTCAAAATTACAAGTATTTAAAACTCAGTTAAAGTTAAAGCTATATTACAAGTACCTAAAATGTATGTGTACTTTTTTTTTTATTTTAAACTTTCGTCACGTTTTACGAAGAAAAAATATAACATGGGTTAAACGATAATTTGTATCTCATAAAAAAATCTAATAATTTAGCAACTCTGTTATTACAATTTATTTATTGGTTTATGTTATTATGTGGGTGGCCAAATTATTAGGAACACTACACATATTTTTGTATTTTCTATTCTAAATTGTATTTTGCCAAAAAAATTTATGTAACAATAAAACACTGAAAACTTTGTTTTCAAACTTTCTTAAAATTTATTTTAAATATTATCACTACAGCTGTTTCGGCTGATTGCCTTTCTCAAGTGATCTATTTTGGCTTGGGTTTACAAATTTATAGTCTCTAATGAAATAGGTTGAGGAGGGGAGAACTGTTTGTCTCAAGTTGGTCATTCAGAATTATATCTGTGTTTTTTAATTTGTTAATTTCCATAGATTCTAACAAAGATATCTTAACCCTTTCAGGACCAAAGACGAGCGTACTCGCAAAAAATTTTCGAGCCGGTCGGACCGGAGACGTGCAAACTCGCATTGATGGAGGCGTATGTAGGAACCAAAAACTAACGGATTTATTGACTTTCCTCTATTGGTCAGATTAAATTGACCACGCCTCAATGAAAAAAATATGGGATCGACAATTACATTCGGAGTTTTGGCACGCTTCAAGCGGAGACACAGAGAACATGACAGTGACGCACGCGTATCTAATGGGGATGAGTATTATTCATTGAATTACATTCCGAGATTTGGCGCGCTTCAAGCAGATACCCAGAGAACATGACAGTGAAGCACGCGGATCTAATAAGAATGAGTACTATTCATTGAATTTTGAGAATGGCTATGACGTGATCCTTTGTTATCAGTTTTATGTAGGAGTTTCAACTTGTTTGTGCAGTAGTTTAGTGTTACTTTGGTTATCGTTGGATTAACAATGCCTCGCAAATATTTGACGGAACAAGAACTGAATGATTTATTAAATCAAAGTGATGATGAAGATTTTACGTGTCTGGAAGATCAGTTTGACGGTTGGGACAATGACGATGGTGAAAGTGATTGTGAAATTGCAGAAAATAATTTGGTACTAGCCGAACCTGAAGTACCTTGTGATGAAAATGGTTCAGATGCTGAGAATAATCAGCCTAATCAGGAAGATCATCCACCACTTAGCAAAAAAAAGAAAACTGATAAGCTGGCAAACAAGTTTATTTGGAACAAAGTTGACCTCAAACCATCTCTAGAGAATTTCGATGTGAAATATTCCGGTTGTCTACTTGAAAACCTGTCGGAAATTCCAACGATTTTGGAGGTTTTTGAAAATTTTGTTTCGAAAGAATTCGTCGAAGAAATAGCGGTGCAGACAAGCATGTATTACCATTATATTGTGAGTGAAGATCCATCACAAAGAATTCACAAATATACATCACCAACTACGGATGAAATCTACCTGTTTTTGGGTCTTTGTCTACTCATGCCTCAAGTGAAAAAACAAAGAATAAAGGATTATTGGTCCCAAGATTTCATCATTCAGACTCCTGCATTTGGTCAAATAATGTCCCGTGCGAGATTTTTAGAAATTTTACGATTTCTGCATTTTTCGGATAACTCCAACATTATCAAAGAAGATAAGCTATTTAAGATGAGGTTCATTGTCGATCATTACCGACAAGTATTTAAAAAATGTATGTATCCTTTTCAAAACCTCGTGATTGACGAAAGCCTTATGCTTTTCAAAGGAAGAATATCGTTTCGTCAATATATTCCTTCCAAGAGACATCGATTTGGGATCAAATTTTTTATTATTGTGGATTGTGAAACGGGCTATATACTTGATCTACTAATATACACAGGTGCTACAACAGAAGTAAAGAAGTTCGACGAAAATCTAGGAACTTCAGGCAACATCGTAATGACCTTGATGGAGCCTTATTTGGACAAAGCACATCATTTATACACAGATAATTGGTATACCAGTCCCATCCTGTATCAGAGTCTTTTAGAAAGAAAAGTTTATTGCTGTGGAACAGTGAGACCCAATAGAATGTTTATGCCGAAGTTTGAAAAAATTGAAAAAGGTTCGATTGATTATTTTTCAACCCAAACTTTACTGGCTTTGAAATGGAAAGACAAAAGAGACGTCCATATGTTATCTACAATCCACAGCAATAAAATGAAAACTGTGACAAATAAAAGAGGTGAACAAATTCAGAAACCAGAGGCGATTTTTGAGTATAATCAAAATATGGGAGGAGTAGACAAAACGGATATGCTTCTGAGTACCACAGAAAGTGTAAGAAAAACAGTGAAGTGGTATAAGAAAGTGTTTTTTCATCTACTAGATTTAGCGGTGCTGAATTCCCATGTGACATATAAAATGAAAACAGGAAATAATATTCCATTATTGGACTTCCAGAGGACTTTAGTGAAATTGATAATAGAAAAATACAAAAAGGTGACACCTAGAAGTTGTACCAGCAGCAGACCGGAAAATGCGCACAATCCCTTACGCCTTATTGAAAGACATTTTCCTTCAATTTATCCCAAAAGGCCTGATAATAATAAATCTGTTGTCAAGCGGTGTGTTGTTTGTGCAAAGCAGAATAAAAGAAGAGAAACAGCCTATAATTGTGAACAATGTAACGTAGCGCTATGTGTTGTTGGATGCTTTGAGCGATACCATACGGTACTAAAATTTTAATTTTTTTTGTGTAACATTTTTTCTTATTAATAAAATTTATTTTGATTTTGATTTGCTTCTTAAAAATTATTTATTTGCATAAAAATACTTAAAATAATACTAAAAAATATAACATCTGAAATCGCGTTTGTGGACCAAAGACGAACAAACTCGCAAGCACGTCGGCTACGGTCCAGCGAGCACAGCCGCCTGAAATCGGTGCGGTCCTGAAAAGGTTAAGGCCTTTATTTTGAATGTGAAGAATTTTAAATTTGTCATTAAAAGAATGATTATGATCTAGAAGGTGAAGTGCGTATGTCGAATCTGTTTTTCTATTCTTGAAAGCCCTTTTATGTTCTGCTATTCGTTTATCAAAGTTTCTACCAGTTTGACCGATGTAAATTTTTGGGCAGTCGCCACATCGGTCAAACTGGTAGAAACTTTGATAAACGAATAGCAGAACATAAAAGGGCTTTCAAGAATAGAAAAACAGATTCGACATACGCACTTCACCTTCTAGATCATAATCATTCTTTTAATGACAAATTTAAAATTCTTCACATTCAAAATAAAGGCCTTAAGATATCTTTGTTAGAATCTATGGAAACTAACAAATTAAAAAACACAGATATAATTCTGAATGACCAACTTGAGACAAACAGTTCTCCCCTCCTTAACCTATTTCATTAGAGACTATAAATTTGTAAACCCAAGCCAAAATAGATCACTTGAGAAAGGCAATCAGCCAAAACAGCTGTAGTGATAATATTTAAAATAAATTTTGTGGAAGTTTGAAAACAAAGTTTTCAGTGTTTTATTGTTACATAAAATGAATTTCCATCAAGTAACGGTCTAATCAATCAATTATATAAAAAAATTTGTGTTTATATCTCTATTTTATTTGACATTAATTCTGGTATGACTATTAACACGTTCGCTGCCGAATGTATTTTCTAAATCAATGTCTCTGTGAGCCAACCATTCCTTGTTTAAGTGCGAATATGAGTCAACCATATAACAAATGTGTTGGTCCCACCGAACAACGCGGTCCAATGAACTGTACTAATGTTTATGTGCGCCGTTGGTCCATAATGTGCATTGTGTATTGTTCTTGTTGATTGTTTTTAATTTCAATAAATTAAATGAATAAATTGCTGTAAGTATTAAATAATGTTTAAAATGCAATATTTTTGTGTAGCTATTGTGTAATTTTAGATGTCTCAACGTTCTAAATCTCTTACAGAGCGTGAATTGCAAAACATTGCAATAAATTTTAGAAGACTTTCCGGTAACGATGATGAACATTCGAAGCTTCTGATAGTAAGTACCTGTGTAGTTCAGAAGAAAAATCAGATTCATTAGATTCAGAAGAAACGGTGAAAAATGTACGAAAGTTTTTACAAAAAAAAAAATGAGATTCACAACCTACTCGTCATGTTCACGATAATATCAATCCTGGACCGAACTTGGATTCAATGCATAATTCAGAACAATCTAATCTTGATCTTCAAGGTAATATCGTTCTAGGACCGAACTTAAATTCAATACTCGATCCAGAACCGAATTTAGATCCACAAAGTTGTGAAGATCCAGTACCGAATATATAACTAAATTCCGGTCCAGTAGTAGGTAATTATAAGCTAATATCACCATTTTTTAGTCCGTCAGGAATAAATAATGAATTAGCTGCAAGGTTGGCCAATGGTACGCCTGGAGACTTTTTTGGTGGTGTGGTCTATGACACAGTAATTAGTCTGATTTACAACCAAACAAATATATATGCAACTCATTCTGTACTGGCTGCAGATGCAACACCAAGCTCTCGCTTACATTACTGCATTCCAACGACAAATATTGAAATTAAAAAAAAATTATAGGACTGATTGCCTAGATGGGTTTTGTAAAAATGCCAAAAATCGCAGACTATTGGAGTAACGATAACCTGTTCCATAAAAAATTTGCAAACAATGTAATGTCTAAAAATCGATTCGAGATCCTGTTTTACTTTAAAGGATGTTTTACTTTAAAGATAATGTATTGGCAGATACCAGTGATAAACTGTATAAGTTAAATCCACTTGTCGACATTCTGACTGCAAATTTAAAGTCTTTATAAGTGCCGGAAGAATATATCTACATCAATGAAACCATATTACCCTTTAGGGGACGCTTGGGGTTTAAACAGTATATTAAGTTAAAAAGAAACAAATATGGTTTAAAATTTTTTAAGGTACGTTCTGGATCTGGATATACTTACAATTTCAAAGTATCTGCAGGGAAAGAAAACAGTTCTAACCTCACTTCAGAAAGCGTTGTACTGTATCTTATGGAGGATTTAGTACATCGAGGAAGAACGCTGATAACCGACAATTGGTATACAAGTTTACAGCTAGCAAAAAAAATGTTGTCCGTCGATACACACCTCATAGAAACTGTTCGAAAAAATAAAAAATATTTACCCGAAGAAATAGTAGCTGCAAAATTAAACAAACGGCATCTTGCTTTTATGGAAAATGATGACGCAATGACCATTACGAACTTGAAAGACGAAAGAAATAGTTACATGCCTTCTACTAAATACGGCAATGAAATGATTAAAGTATCTTGTAATCGACAAACTAAACTGAAACCCAAGGTGCTAATAAATTACAATAAAGGCAAAGCGGCAGTCGACTTATCTGATCAAATAAGAGCGTATTCCAAACCTCTTTGGAAAAACGTAAAATGGTTTAAAAAAGTGGGGTTTGAATTATTATTAACTACATCAGTTATAATTTTTTTTTAATATATAAGCCTGTAACAAAAAAGATGACCAAAAAGATGAACAGCTACCACCTATATTTATACAAAATGTCGAGTGTATCAAACCATTACAGGAATTATTACAGCAGATAACTCCAGGTAAATATACTTTAAAATGTCTTGCTAACAACCAAATTAAAGTTCAAGCTGACTCATCCAAAAACTGTTTATTAATTGAAAAATTTTTAGCAGAAAAAAATACTAAGTACCATACATATCAACTAAAACAAAACCGTGGATTCCGAGTTGTTATACGTAATTTACATCTTTCAACAGACCCAGATGACATTAAAAAAGCGCTGCTGGTGCACGGACATACAGCACTGAACATCTCTAACATTAAGCAAAGAGACACAAAAAAAGATCTGCCATTATTTAATATAGAACTGGCCACTTAAAGTAATAATAAAGACATATATGATATGACAAAGTTGCTCAACTATATTCTCACAGTTCAGCCACCACACCTGAAAAGGAAAGTACCCCAATGTCAAAGATGTCAGCATTTTGGCCATACGCACAATTATTGCCACAGGAGTCCGCGCTGTGTAAAATGCGTGGGCAATCACCTATCTTCTCAATGTCCAAAACAAAAAAACATAAAAGATGGCCAATGTGTAAATTGTCCAGAAAATTATCCTGCCAGCTGTAAGGGATGTTCAGTGTACAAAGAGCTGCAAAAAAATTTCCAACACTGCGAGAAAAACGCCAGTCCTCGTGCAGTAAATCCTTCAATGACTCAACCAACCATCAGCTATGCGAAAATTGCTGCAGGAAGAGAAAATAGAAATACATCTAACATAGATGAGACTTCTCATGCAATATAAACAACAACTCCTCAATATATACAAAATAATCTAGAACTACTAGTACATAAGTTAATGGAAAGAATGGATAAGATGTTTGATCTCATAATGTCCCTGATATCTAAGCTTAACCTTCAACACTAAACTAAAGATGTGCTGTTGGAATGCCAATGGCTTAACCAATCATTTCCACGAAGTTAAAGCATTTATTTACTCCCATAATCTAGATCTAATGTTTATTTCCGAAGCACACATGACTAATAAGAGCCATTTCTATATTCCCAAATATTTAACCTATGTAACTCATCATCCATTAGGTAAAGCCCACGGAGGTACGGCAATTATTATAAGAAACAACATTAAGCATCATGAAATAAATAAAATTAGTAAAGTTAACATCCAAGCTACATCAGTGTCGGTCGAAGATTCACAAGGCCCGATTATTCTATCTGCTGTTTACTGTCCACCGAATAAAATAATTAAAGCTGATCATTTTACTGAATACTTTAACATGCTCGGACACCGTTTCATTACTGCTGGAGATTTTAATGCCAAACATCATAAATGGAGTTCCAGAATCATAACCTCACGTGGACGAGAATTATTAAAAAGTATTAATAAGAATTATTTAATTCCTTTCTCTACTGGAGAGCCTACGTATTGGCCCACCGATAGACAAAAAAATTCCTGATCTTATTGATTTGGCTATAGTAAAAGGAATATCACATACCTATCTTAAAATTTCTCCTTCATTTGACCTCTCATCAGATCATTCCCCTTTCTGCATAGATCTACATAGCCAAATTCATAACTGTCCTAAATACCTAACACTCTTTAATAAAAGAACAAACTGGAACAGATATAGAGAAGAAATAAAAACAACCATTAACCTAAACTTGCCTCTTAAAAGTGATAGCGACAAAGAAAATACAGTTGCTCACCTAACTACAGTTATTCAGCAAGCTGCTTGGACGTCTACCCCAGAATTTACTCACAAACACAACTCTGAGTCCTATCCTGCTCAAATAAATTCACTCATATTGGAAAAAAGAAAACTGCGAAAGAAGTGGCAGCTCACTAGACATCCAGAAGATAAAGCAAATCTTAATAGAGCTTGCAGACTACTCAAAAGAAAACTGATCCAACATAAAGACAATGGAATCAACAGATATTTAAAGAACCTTTTACCTGCAGATGATACAAACTACTCGCTGTGGAAACTAACAAAAAAACTTAAACACAACGATCAAATGAATATGCCAATCAGGAAACAAAATGGCACTTGGGCTAAAACTGACATAGATAAAGCATATACTTTTGCAAATCATCTATGCGAGGTAGTTCAACCGCATCAGAGGGAAGTCTCAGTTGAAGAAGAGCAGGGTATTCATGAAGTCGTAAATGCACCATATCAAATGGCTCCACCTATTAAATCTATTAGGAAATCAGAGATCAAAGAAATAATTAATTATCTGGAAAATAAAAAGTCACCTGGATATGACTTAATATCTAGTTTAGTACTAAAAAATCTACCCAACGAAGGCGTAAGTTTAATTACTTACATATTTAATTCAATATTAAAAACAGGTGATTTTCCACTCCAATGGAAAGTTGCTCAAATTATTCTTATTCCAAAACCTAATAAAGATCACACGGAAGTATCTTCATATCGCCCAATTAGCTTTTGCCTATTATATCCAAAGTATTTGAAAGGCTTTTTCTGAGAAGACTGGAGAATTTTTTATATGACAGTAATGTTTTACAGACTATCAGAAATTCGCTCGAACAAAAAAATTACTGTACTGCTGCATTTCTAGATGTCTCTCAAGCATTCGACAAAGTTTGGCATGTAGGTCTTATCTCTAAAATTAAATCCATATTTCCTCATCCTATAAGCTCACTTGTAAGATCCTACCTGACAGATCGATTCTTTCAAGTCAAAAGAGGTGGGGAAATTACTACCCTGTTTCCAGTTTGTTCCGGAGTTCCACAAGGAAGCATACTTGTGGACCCAGAGGACCCACCCTCTACTTAATATACACATCAGATCGCCCAACGACGACCAATACAACAATTGCTACATAATAATATGCTGATGACACAGTTATCATGGCTACAAATTCTACAGCAACTAAAGCATCCCAGGTATTACAAAACCACCTACTTAAACTAGAGCGCTGGCTTAAACCGTGGCGAGTCCAAGTTAACAGTTTAAAATCAACACAAATAACGTTTACTTTAAAAAAAGATGTCGCGTACCAGTTTCTATAAACAACACTCCACTACCAGTTAATACCGTCGTTAAATACTTAGGAATTCATTTGGATAGCAACTTTAATTGGGGTATTCACATCTGGAAGAAACGCCTTCAACTC
The DNA here is from genome assembly GCA_918026665.1 of Diabrotica balteata. Lineage (NCBI taxonomy): Eukaryota > Metazoa > Arthropoda > Insecta > Coleoptera > Chrysomelidae > Diabrotica > Diabrotica balteata. Next base: position 38,683,001 of record OU898280.1, read on the forward strand.
AGCTTAATCTACAGGAAAATGTATTGGTACATGAGTCGAAAATCTAATCTAAGCCTGGAGAACAAACTTCTAATATATAAATGTATTTTAAAACCGGTATGGCAATATGCAGCACAAATCTGGGGTACAGCAAGTAATACCAACATACAAAAACTTCAACGATTCCAATCGAAAGTACTGCGCCAGATCTGCAATGCCCCTTGGTACATTACGAACTACAGATTACACCACGATTTACAGTTACCAACAGTTAGCGAAGCAATATCTGTTGTAAACGCTGTATACAAGACCAGACTATCCTGCCATCCAAATCCGCACTCAAACAGTGTATGTTTGTAACTAATTTTAAATTATGAAGCTTACAGCTACCTATTTTTGCAAATACCTTTTTTGATATTCCCTATAATAATAGATGAAACGAACTTTGTCACAAAAATTAACCACCCTGTAGATCAGATTATCAATTTGCAGGTACGTGGGACAAGTAGAAACTACAATCGGTAAAAAACTTATAAATTATTTGTACAAATCAACAGTTTCGTTCCAACTTATAACTAGAACAACTAGAACAATAGAGTAGGTATAAAAATTGTAGCACGTTTTCTACCGTTGATGACCTTTACCCGTTTACACTTATGGTCTATCGAGTAATAGAAATCGATAGAGAATTTCTAACTATAAAAATAACGATGAACACTCGAGACGTGTCTCAAGCACAATTTTCAGGTGCCATTTTTAAAGAGTTTTTAGAAAAAGTTCAAAGATATTAGACATAGGTTAAAACCGTAACATTTAGATTTAAATACAATTGCATAGCAACTATAATAAATACAAAGACTAGCAAATATAATAAATAAATTAGTAATTAGTAAAAGCCTTTTCAGTACTTCTTCTTCTTGATGATCCTATCCGTTACGAGTGTTGGCGATGATCATGGCAATCTTTATCTTATCTACAGTAGTGCGGAAAATCTGCACATATGTTGTATGAAATCAGATTCTAAGGTTCTTTAACCAAGTTCTTCTTCTTCCTGAACCTCGTTTTCCAAATATTTTTCGTCCGAATAACTGTTACTTTCGAGATTTGATAGTGGTCAATACATCTTGGTTCTTATTTATTCTTTTGAGGACCTGCTCATTTGTTACTCGGTCAGTCCACGGGATATTAAGCATTCTCCGATATAGCCACATCCCAAATGCTTCCAGATTTCTGCACATATTTTCCGCACAAGGTCCACGATTTAACACCATAAAAAAGGGTAGAGAAGACGTAGCGTCGCAGCATTCTTACTTTTGTATCAAGAGAGAGATTGTGACTCCTAAAGAAGACCCCCATCGGATTAAAGGTGGATCTAGCTTTTCCGATGTATGCTTTAATCTTCTGGTTGTTGGCCCATTCTTCAATTATTATGGTACCGAGGTAGTTGTAGTGCGTCAATATTTCTACAGGGGATTGGTTGACATAGAGTTGACCTTCTGTTATCCTTTTCTTGCTTATTATCATAAGCTTTGTTGTCTTTTTTGTTGTCATAACGTTTATATTGAGTCCATATTGTTGACAGTAATCCGTAATTTTGTTCATTAGAACTTGTACGTCTTCTAAATTGTCCGCAAATACTATAATGTCATCTGCATATCTGATGTTGTTTAGCCGGTAACCATTTAGTAGAATACCTTTTTTAGTTTCGTGCAAAGCTTCGATAAATATTCTTTCAAAGTACAGATTAAAGATTAAAGGAGACAAACTACAGCCTTGCGTCACTCCACGCATGATTTTCATATAGTAGGTGTGTTCACCTCCACCTCTGAGCTTTGCTGTCTGATTCCAGTAAAGATTTCTAATTACTTTCAGATCTTGGTTGTTAATTCCTGTTTCTTTTAGTATTTGCATCATCTTGGCGTGCTGTACTCGATCAAACGCTTTCTCGTAATCAACCAGACATGCGTATACCTCGCAGTTAACGTCTCTGCATCTCTGGAATAAGACTTGTACTAAGAACAAAGCCTCTCTAGTATCAACAGCATTTGTGAACCCGAACAGGTCGGGTTAAATTTGACTTTCACACAGCTTGTAGATTATTTTATGAGTTATCTTTAGGAACCATTTTAGGAGATCACTTGTAGCGTTTACGCTACTGATTAGTGCAATATTATCAGAGTTAAAAATTGTATTAATAAAACCCCTCACGAAATTTCTTATGATCCGCCCGCGATCGATTGTAAAACGACATTTTTCCGCACATGCGCAAGGATCACTCTGGAAGGAAAGTTTATCGAGTTTATACGAGAACGATCAGTTTTGGTCAAAACTCATATACGCAGACACGCCAACCGGTGAGTTTTTCTCACGTTCAAAGTGACGGAATTGGAACAAATAAAATCAAGGACAAGAATAAAAAATATATAATTCAATAATAATTATAAGTAATTTTTTTAATAAAATCAAGATTTATTTATAAGAGTTCCACATAAAAAGGAAGATTTTTTTTGGCGTACTGCGGCTCCATGTAAGTAAATAATTTCATACGTATTATCTCTTTATCATATAATCAAATTTATCATTGCAGTTTAGTATTTCTTTAGAGATTTATTTTTGAGTTCCGAAATAATTTAAATTTAAAATTTCCTTCATTCACTCGCAAAGAACATAAGGTCAATTTTTATATAGTCAAACTTAAATTCTGTTTTAGTCCACGTCGTATCATTAGGGTTTTTTGTTTTCTTTTTTTTCTCTAACTTTTTTTGGTGGAATATAATAGGCTCTACAATTATTGAACAGCCTTCTGTATTCTGCGCATGTTCATTTCATGGCGCAAGCCTGTCATGTCTACGAAGTAACTTTAGAAATTTTGACATATTGACCTAAACTAATGTTTTGATGTTTTGTTTTGGTGCAGTCAATCCATGCTGCTACACCTATTAAATTACATAGAAATTAAATCTGATAATTCTTTTAGATTCCGTCACTTGAGAGTATTCTCTTAAGAATATTCCCTTAAGGATATTAGTAACAGAATTTCTTAAATAGTTAGCAACTCTCATGGATTTTGCCGTCACTCCGAGCAGATAGACCAGTGACTGGTTTTGTGCCCAGACTCTCCTGGGATTTGTCCTTTACAGCAACAAACTGATTTAGCCGTGCCAAGAGGAGTTTTCCTATGGACTTATAGTGCTGTAAAGATAAGTTGTTTGACTGTCTAACCTTTTTGTTACTTTCTATTTAGTAGTGTACACTTTTCATATGCATATGATCAGGTGAATACATTTTTGATATAATATAATTCTAAAATATTGGGGAGGGAAAATACACTTCATGTTTTTATTAGGTTTTTTAAATAGTATATAAATTGTCTGACCAAACTCACTTTTTGATATATTTTTTTTAATACAATACATTTTGATATAATACAATTTTGATATTATGGAGGGTAATAAACTTCATGTGGTTTTTAAAACATTATATAAGGAATATGTAACAACTCACTTTTTATCTATAATATAGATGGTACTAGATTTATCAATTTTGATATTTTTACCATACTGTCACTTGTATCTCATTCTAGTAGAATCAAGTTAAATTAAATTACTAACTTTTAGTGTTAAAACCATATGGACTATTCTAGGTTATTACTAATATTTCACACTTTATTTGGCCAGTGGTAGTGACTATTCGCTTGTTGAGGGGCTATTCGGTCCTATTGTATCTTTACACACCCACTACCACTGTTATTTAGTTTTTGCATTATATGTAAATTGTTAATACATATATATCTATATACAAATTTTTATAAATATATTTATTGTTACTATTTTGAGTTTTACTTCAGTTTCTACTAACCAGTATATAATATAGCGAGACAAGATTAGTATTTAGTATTTTGTATTTCAGGTTATTATCTCCAGAATCATTTGTTTTCAGTCATCTGTTACTTCAAAATCTCAACTATCGTTGAGTTGGCGCCCTTCTTCTTCTCTTCTTATCGTCCTTTTTTCTATAAATTTATTCCCAGTAACCTTCTTTAGTTGTATCACATTTGATATTAACAGGTCTTATTTCGTTTCTTGTCTCATTAGCTCATTATCCTTGCTATCTGCTTTATATCTTTAAAGCCACAATTCAGTGCATTGAAGCTAGCCCGAACACTCACTTGAGATTTAGTGTCTCTTTGGCTATTTAACTTTGTTCCTCTGAGCTTAGCCATATTTTTAGTATTTTCATCACCTCTCTTCCAGTTCTTCTGAAATTTGGAAGTTCTACACTTCCTAAAATCCAATACTCCCGGAGTATTGAGGTTTTACACTCATGAGACTTATATTACGGTAATCTTTCAGTACCAAGACTACTAAATACTTACCAAAATCAGGCTACAGTGACTCTCTTAGCCCATTTTCAACTAATTTTAAAGTATTTCAACCACGTTAAAGCATTAAACACTGTTCGTTATTCCTTTAATATACTATCTTTTCGACAGGGATTACTTTTGGTCATATCAATATTACACTCAAGTGCAAAAAATTAGATTCACGCTTATTCTATAGAGAACAAGACACATTTTTGAAGATGCCGAAATTCCACTGGGCATAACTTTAAGGAGGAATATTAACTGCAAATAAGAAACACCATTTATGCGAAAAAAAAAATTATTTATAAAAACGTATGGCATTATACAAAAACTGAAAAAATGATAATAGGTTTTTTTGATAAAAACCAGTTGTAACAAAACAAAATAATGTTTATATCATTTGTAATTAATACCAAGGACTTTCTCCTTTGGCCCTTACTACAGCCTGCCTATATCTTGGTATTGTGGTAAACAAACTTTGGGCTAAATAATGATTTGTTAAAATTCCTCCCAAAGTCTTTAAAGAGCCGCACTTAGCTCAGCAAGTTGTTCAGACGAACTTATGGATAGCGCAAAATATATCACATGCTCATCTTAAATGGTTATTATATAACTTGTCCCGTCATAGAACCTCCATCCAAAAGAACTAAGTCAGGCCATCGGAACTTATACCATCCCAAACCATAACTAAGCCTCTTGGATAGGTTATTCTGCCAGCAATATTGCATTGGGCGAATCGTTGTTTTTGTCTTCTACAGATTCTTTCGCGATAGTCTGGTGACCTTCAGCAAATCTTGGACTCATCCGAAAATCTGTATAATACTAATTCTTAAATGTGCAAAGAATTGCTCCACAACCTGGCAAAATACACTAAATTGACTTTAATATGGGTGCCAGGTCATGAAAGGTACATGAGAATGAAGGAGCAGATCTATTGGCAAAAAAAACTGGTGAGAAAAACATCCAAAGGCTCTAAACCATCACCAAAGCTGATGTAAGAAACAAGGGTCTGAAGTGGCTGATAGAGAATTTATTAAAAGAAGTGGGAAAATACTCATAGATAATTAAACGAACCTTAATTAACACCTATAAAAATAAGTAAGATAAATAAACCATGGTGCAGAAAATGTGAAATGTAAGAAAATATTTTCACACACATCATTTGCAATTGCAATATCCTTAGTGATATGAGACAGGAATCTAGTAAATTTAGAATTAAGAAAACTACCAATAAGAAAACAGTTCACCTTCGTTACGACCATATAACTTGGACATCAGAGTTTAATGGACAAATAGAGTGTGGTACAAAGACCTTATGACCAAGAGATAGAGATTAACGTGTCTTGTCTGAACTAATAGGAAGAAGAGAATGAAAAATGACATTATTACTGTTATATAGAATAACATCTTAATTTTTGAAAAAAAATATTTTCTCAATAAAAAACAAATTGAAGTCGAAGAGCATTCCTCCCGCAACTATCTGCCAAATTACTTATACAGCATAGTTAAACGTTAAGATAACGTTGATGGTGACATATTTAGTTTTTATTTTAATGGTTATAGAAGGCACTTTATGGCATAAAAAATAACAACAATATTTAAAAAATATCCTAAATATACATAGCACGTTCGTATTCTTACGTTTAATCGATAATTTTGATTTAGGCAAGGAAATCTACTACTGAAAACTTTACTTAAACACAGACATAAAATGTAAATTTATAAATGTATAATATGTGAGTGTGACTGAATATCTGCGCTACACAGAATATATCAACGAGGAACGTAAATTAAAACTGTAATCATAAAACTGTGATAATGGAAATTCAGTCGACAATCCCGCTTATATTAACGTGCCAGTTCTGGTGTGTTATTAGAATGTTAATTTTAGATTTACTACAATAAAATTCGTATTATGGCTATAAAATATATTTTGTCGTATTTTAGTCCCACAAAATTGTCAAGTATTACATATTTGTTTCCAAACTTTGTCGTATTTTAAATTAAGCATTCTGTATTTTAATTGTTCCTGTATCCTAAGAAGTGTTTATGTTTTTCATCTAGGTTATTGACCCTATAATAAGTATCAGCATTATTAGGTAACGTAGAGATAATATTATTTTTTTTTTGCTTTCTAATTTTTTGAAACAAAATTATTACCAATCATAAAAATAAAGGTAGTTTTCATTTAACTAAAATCCATTAATATTGTACCTTCACCATAAGTTATACGGACATTAGCTAAGGGTTGATGAAAATGTTGGTAAAAATTCAAAAAATATTAATAAAATAAAATAAATATAAAAAGAGGGTGTAAGACAATACTAGCCTTCACTCTTTAACTTGTATTCAGAAGCAATATTTAAGAAAGCTCTAATGAAGACAAAAAAAATTGTTTATGGTGCAACCGTAAATAATATTAAAGATGCCAACGATACCTTAGTGCTGACTAATTGCAAAGAATACCTTCCAAATCTAAGGAACAAAATAAAACAAACATATGATCAGTATGGATTAACACGCAACGATAAGAAAATTAAATATATGGTAGTTAGCAAACAAAACTCTATACACGATGACGATATAAAAGTCGGAGATGTCATACGAGAGAGAGTAAAGAAACTCGTGTGTCTCAGCAGTAATATAAATGTCATCTAGGATCCTTGTTCTTCTGTTTATATAGACATACCTTTGTCTATTTTTAAATGTATCAAGTAAGTTGTAGTTCCATTTATCTCGTGGCCTTCCTACTGATCGTATTCCTATTAAGAAAGCGTCCCTGGCCGTCTGTATTACTCTATTTGTTGTTATTCGGCTTATATGACCATTCCATTCTACTCTTCTATTTCCTAATCAGTTCTTAATGTTCTCCACCTTGCATCTACGTCGTATATCGGTACTTCTAGCTGTGTCGCATAGTGTCTTTCCATCAATTTTTCTAAGCGTTTTCATCTATGCTGTAGATTCATTCTTCCTTTCGCCTTTCGTTTCTTTCTCGATATTTTATTTCTCCATATTGTTTCATTCAAGCAGCTTATGGCTCTGCTTGCTTTATTTACTTGATCTTCCACTTTAGTTTCGAGCTTTCCATATCTAGATAAGATGATGCCTATAAATTTAATCTCCATCACTTGTTTTATTATCTAACCTTCCAGCTCCAATTTACATCTTATTAAATTTGCTATAGTAACCATGCATTTTGTCTTTATTGGGAAAATTAACATGTTCAATTTTGTACAATAGATGAAATGCTTATTGCATTTAGAGGAAGATGCCAATTCATAATGTATCTCAAAAATAAACCAGACAAATACGGTCTGAAAATGCAGTGTTTAGTAGACTCTAAGACACATTATTTGCTAAATGGTTTTATATATACTGGAAAAGATACACGCAGAGCAAATCCAAAAAAGTTATCAATCCCCACTCTAGATGTTTTGACACTTATTCCACCAATTTCTGGTACAAATAGAAACATAACAGCAGATAATTGGTTTTCGTCCATTGAGCTCATAAAAGAACTGAGAAGCCATAAAATTTCTTATGTTGGAACTCTAAAAAGAAATAAAAGAGAGGTTTTTGCTGAATTTCAACCCCAAAAAAACAGGCCACCTAATTCTGCCTTATTTGGTTTTACAGGAAGCGATAGCCTTGTATCTTTTGTTCCTAAGAAAAATCGTGCAGTATTGTTAGTGTCAACTATGCATCATTCCAATACAATGGTTAATGGAAACCCAGAGATTATACATTTTTTTTCAACGAGACAAAAGGTGGGGTGTATTTCTTTGGATAAGAAATGTGCATGCTATAAAACTGGCAGAAGAAATCGTAGATGGCCTCAAGTAATATGGTGTCGCATTTTGGACATTGCAAGATTAAATGCTAACGTAATTTTTAATGAAGTTCAGCAAAATCAAATAATGGAAAGAAGATTGTTTCTAACCACTTTAGGTCAAGAACTTATTAAGACCCAGTCAACTTGTAGAGCTCAGTAAACTTGTTTACCGACTCAGAGACGAAAAAAGAGGGAAAGGTGTAAAATATGTCCATATTCCAAAAACCAAAAGAAAGAAAGCTCATCGTGCGATAAATGTCGAGATTTTATTTGCAAAAATCATTCCCGCATACAGACGTTATGCATAAGCTGTGTTGAAAATTAAGGTAAAATCATGCTTGTCATTTTTGAGATACGAAATCTAAATCGATTTTTTTTATTTTAGGTAGGAGCTATGATACCTAGATTTCACCATTGGATATAAAAAAAACTGCACATTGTTATTGTTTTTCTTATAATTCGAGAAAGTGCATACGAGTTAATTTGACTGAATACAAAAGTTTTTTTTTTTAATAAAGTTATATCTAATTAACCAAATTCGTTTATTTTTATATAAATAAAAAAGTAGCTGTAAACAACATAATTTAAAATATAACAAGTTAAAAAAAGAATATTTTTTGAAACAAAAAACAATAGTGGGTCAAATTTGACCCTGCCATGGTACAAATGTTACTATTTTTGGCCATGGTGGTTAAGGGTTAATGTAATAACTATTAATTTGAATAGACGTATATTATTATCATAACCGGTGTTGATATTGACTTAGGTGGCTTTGACCGATTAAAAAATAACGCAAATCTATTACAATTAATGCAAGAGGAACATAAATGATTAAAATTTAAATAAATATATTGTATATAAAAGTATTGATCCGTTGTAAAACAATTGCATTGTTTATATTTTAGCAAATTTTTTGTTATATTGATAAAACTTTATAAAATTACTGGTATTAGTTTTCTCCTATCGCATATTTCTTCAAACCAATTCACGCCAATGTATTTCCTTGCATTCACGTCAAACTGTAGCATCGCCGCTTCGTATATTCGCCGCAAATTGGATAGCAGTAATTTCCTGGTGCATACGTCTCGTGGCAGTAAAGGTGGAGGACCGGGGTAAATGAAGCACGTCAAAAAACAAATGTTACGCGCACACTGACATGAAAAGTGATGAGAACATAAAGAAAGACTCTAAAATATAATCTGCCTGAGCTTTCGAGTGAAATTATTGGGTGTCACTTGGAAAAGCTATGCCAGACTGGATCGATTCAAAGTGATGTTGACGGAATGTTGTAAGTAAATAAGGTGACGAGGTGGAATACTAAAATGTCGGTACTTTATACTAAATTGTATGTTTTTTGTTTTCTTTATAGAAATAGAAACTTTTTAAATATCAATTTGTCGGTTTATAGACATAAATAACTATATTTGCTAATAACTTATATAACACAATTATTGATATTTATTATTAATATTAACAATAATATAAAATAGTGCAAATAGCTATAGAATAAAAATATGCTTTATTGTTGCTGAAAATTGTATAACTAAAAATACACCACATAATAAAATACACAATCCACTGCAAAATTTAAATAAAATAAATTGCATATTAAATAAAGACTACGACCGGCAATTTATATTTCAAAAGTATTTAATTAGTGAATTCAGAGGTTTAATTGGTCATTCAGGTTGGCAGATAAAAAAAAAAAGTCGACTACTTCATTAGTTTAATCGAAGACGTTTCGCTATATTTCTAAAGCTTCATCAGTTCTCTAAAATACAACAGATGACAAAGAGTTTATAAGATTTATATATATATATATATATATATATATATATATATATATATATATATATATATATATATATATATATATATATTATTGTTATGATATGTAAAATCGAAAATATTATTGGTTTGCTAAATATATTTCAAAGTTCAAAATAAAATAATTAAAATAATTCGACTAATAAACTACGAAAGATGTTTCAAAGACGTGAAAGTGCATTATCTTTGGATTACCTGTAATAAACAAAATTTAAGATATGCATAAATTATTTTCTTTGTAAAATATATTCGAGTGAAATTAGTGAAACAAGACAATGCGAGCGGGTTTTCCAAAGTGGACTTGCACAGTAATTAGGATAATAGAATAGATGTTTAGAAATATATTTCTCTGTTAGTTCTTAAGAATTTGTAGAAACCGATTAACCGATATTAATATTTTTTAGGAAATTTATAATTGTAGGTAAAATTATTGTTTGTTGTCTGAATGAAGAGATGGCGAATTGTGGCGAGCTTTAATTGGAGGAGATTGAAAAGGTGGGATATGGTTGGTAAGAATGAGAATTTAGCTAGTTTTTTTAGGAAGAAAAAATAGTCAGTTGATTTCCAAGGGTGCAAGGTGAACAGTCATTGTTCTCTGGTGGTTCCCGAGAGGTAGCAAGCACTGCTTGCCAAGCAGTAGAAGTGAATGTTAGTGAGTTTTTCGTGTAGTTAGTGTATCTGACAGAAGCTGATCCAGTAAAATATTGTAAGTTATGTTTTTCTACTTATATTCCAATAGTCACTATTTACGCCAGAACGAGAGATTCAGTTTAACGAGAGAAGTGGCTAACAGCAATTAAACGATACGTGAATTTGAAGGAGATTATTAAAGACGATAGGCTCGCAACCATTTGTTGTAAGATTGTTGATTACCTAGGGGACTGCTAAGAATAGTAGAGTAGGCTACAAGGAAGAAGGATTTGGACAACTCATTATTAGAGAGATAGTTTTGCTATTATCAGTTTTTTTTATTGACAACACAATTTTTACAATTGCTTTAGAAGAGATAGGAATATTTTGATTAGGAGATTAAGAACAACAATTATTGTGATTTGAGATTTTAATTTATATTGTATGTACCATTAATTTTGAAGGTTCACGTATGTAGAACAAAAGTTTGATAATCATTATATGAGATATTGTTTATTGAAGATATTTGATTGTGAATTTTATTTCAATATATATTTTTATTTCAATATATAATGTTATATCATATATGTTTTTTATTATTCCGGTATTCTTTGGACCTTACCTCTCACATGTAAAGCATAGATATTGAAGCACGAGTATAACCCTGAGATAAGAGAATTAAAGAGTGTGATAGAATCATAATCATTTCATTTAAATAAGTTTAATTAATTAATTATTTAGCTAATTAATTGCTTGGCGCACTTAAGACTTTGAATATCACATTTATATATATATATATATATATATATATATATATATATATATATATACATATATATATATATATATATAGATATATGTATATGTATATATATATATAAATAAATAAATAAATATATATATATATATATATATATATATATATATATATATATGTATATATATATATATAAATATATATATATATATATATATATATATATATATATATATATATATATATATATATATATATATATATATATATTTACTCAGTATTTAAGCGGCACACGCCCTTTCGGTAGGGATCTATGGAGCAGTATCATCGAGCCGCAAGCCCTTGTCTCTTGCCGTACTGCTCCACCATAGGCCGATCAGACACCAGCATATTCCAGTCTAAGCCGCAGATTCAGTTTAGAATTTTAATCTGCTGCGTTAGCCTTTTTGTTTTCTGTACACCGAACTGGGGATCGAATTCACTTTATCTGAACCACTAGCAGTGAAGCAAGTGAGAAATTGGTTGCCCAGCCCGCTTGGCTATCTGACTGACGTTAAGAGATGTTAATAGCTTATAACTTACAACTCAATATATATTTTATTATCGATGTTATATATAATGTACAATTTACTCATATTTAAAACTAAATTAACAAAAAAATAAAAATCAAAAAACACACAAACTCTGCAGATATGAAGATTTAGATATTTAAAACGGACATTTCGCTTCATTTAGAGATGTTTCTGTATTAAAACTGACGTTTGAGGTAAATTATCTAATATTTAATGACAAATACTATCGTCAATTTTTTGTAACCCCCATGGGATCGTCCATTTCCCCCATTTTAGTTAATTTCGTACTCCACGACTTGAAATTAGCTTTCCAGGTTCACTTTGTAAATCGTTATAACGACGACTTGATCCTAGCAACACCGCCTGATAAGATTTTAAGCACCTTATTAGTCTTCAATAGCGTTGATCCTCACCATCAATTTACATGTGAATGGGGGGTTGATAATAGCATACTGTTCTTGGATATGCGAATCATACGAACACATAATAACACATTGGACACTACGTGGTACGGGAAAGAAATGGCGAGCAACCAATTCTTAAATTACCACTCTACACATCCAATGATATACAAACATAACCTTGTACAAACTCTTAGCTTTAGAGTACACACATTGACCCATAGTACCAAAAGATTTACTTTTGATACTATTGATTGTACTGGTCTTGTAAAAAACGAATTCGAGACCCTTCTTTAACAGAGAAGATAGAAAATAGGATCTTGTTTTTTTTTTTCATTTGTTTTTATTTCGATTTTTAGGGTTTAAAAGAGGAAATGTTTGACCTGTGTTAGATTTATTTCGAAGATCGTTTATTATGGACCAAGTTTTTTTTTTTAATGTTTTTAGAGTTTTCGAAACTATTTTGATAGTACATTTTTTTAGATGTTTTAATACGTTTTAGATGGGTTCCTCTAAACTTGGAGATATATTCAGTGATAAAGACGTTGGTAGTAAATTTCTTGATGTACAGTGGTAAACACATATTCTAGGCTCATTGTGGATATCTCTGGTAGGCCAGGGTTTGTGATGTTTTGTCTTAAATGTAATTAAAGGAAATGCCTTATTAAAAGTACAGACAAGCCTATCTAAAAAAATCATTGAAATTATAGTCCACGTCCTATATAGTTCACGGTCCTACCTAAAAGTTAGGTTTTCGAGGATTATTTGTTAGAAGTATTAAACTTGGTATATACTGCCTGATGATCAGGGAATCCTGTATTAATAATTGTAAAGCATTCATCAAGGGTTGAGAAATGAGATAATATAATCAGTTAAGGTAGATGTTGTTTTAGTAATTCTTGTAGGAGAATTAACGTGCATTGTGAAACCATACGATGCGAATAATCGTTTCATGTAATGAGAATTTATTATCTAAATTGCCAACAATTTTTTACAAATCCCCCATAGAAAGCTCTTTTAACTATTTAAAATCTAAATATTCTAATGTTAGTGATGATTCACTAATATTAGATCATCCTTTAAAATTCTGAATACTTTAAAGAACAATACTTTCAATGTTTTTAACAAAGTTGGCTATTTCTGCGATATTTGCTAACCATTTTGAGCCTGTAGAAGTTTTAAAGATTAAAGAGTTTGACAGTTATATATTGGGCTATTGTCATCGATTTTTTTTTAATTTTATAGTTTTTGTAAATTAATTGACCATATGAAACAACAAACTTTCTTTATAGACTTATAGCATTATAGAAACTTATTAAAACGTTGTAATTGTTTTTCCTAAATAAAGCTTTTGTTTATTTGTAAGGCAAAGCTAATATGATAACATCAGTTTTATATAATTTCCCCCAATTTATTCTTCTTTTAGGTCGGAATTTAGGGTGTATTTTACAACCACAACTTATTCCTCACTCCTTGTACAAAGCACGTAGTTTTATCATTCTGAAGGCGATAAAACTCGATTGTAGTCTTGTGGGAGTCCCATTATATTTCATCAAGCCTTTGTTTAGCCCAATTATTATTCTGGGAAATTTATATTCGGTCTGAATAAATTCTAGTGGGAATGAGCCTTATTATTTGCCGGATTTTTATCCCGTCAAATAAAATTATTACAACGAATGGAGCTGCTTTTATTAAAATAATAATAAAAGCACGGCTACCGTTCGGTAACAATGCTAGCCACAAAATTAGAATATTTGTCTTTTCACCTCTTTGAACAGATCGTAGGGTGGAAACGGATAAATTAATTGGAATAGTGCGAAAGATAGTTTTAAAAGTTCTCATGTAACGGCTAATTCTTTTTAGAACACAGTTTCAGGAAATTTCAGGTTTTTTCATTTTTTGATCTTCAACCACAAATTAAAGCAGAAAGTACAATTAGGTATATTTTCAGTAAATATGGTAGATCATCTTATTTAAGACTTAAGACACCAATCAAATATAATAAACGCCCGCACCAGGAGAGGAGCAAATGCGAAGGTAAGGGCCAGAATTTAAAATATAAAAAAAGAGGTTCTAAACATGAACGGTAAAATGGTAAAAGGATACAAACAAGAATTCTAAATAAACTAAAAAAGAAAAGGAAAGAGTGCAAAAACTTCATAAAACTAGCAGTTGAAGAAGTACTATGCATGGTAAGAAAATACAGATCAACAAGAACGAATGACTGGTTTGACAAATAATATCAGATTATGAGAGAAAAAGAAAACAGTGACTATTTACTGATAGTAAAAATGGCACACAACCCGATAAGTAGCTAAGAAATATCAAGAACAACGTAAAAAAAAAGAAAAGATAAGAACAAAGAACTTTAAGAAGTATTAGAAATTAGTACGCCAACAAACACACAAAAGTTGTATCAAACTGAACAGAAGCAGAATATATATCAAACAGAGAACAATGATGTATAGAAATAAGGAGGGTAATACATTATAATACCAAAAAATATAAGAAGATGAACAGAACACTTGAAGAAAAAGCTTGACTACGCTAAATTCTACTTTACCGTTCCCCACTGAGCGGACGTCTTTCTTTGAATTATTATTTATTATAGCTGATTGGTGCACAAAAACGTCTCATTTGGTACAATTGTTGTTTGTTATTGCTCCGCTTTAGCCATGATGTTCGGGCCGGGTGGAAGATGTTATTCCCTACCTCACCTCAAATGTTACTTCCTTTCTTTCGAATTCAGTTGTTCAAAGATCTTTGCTTTTTAGGTTGAGTTTTCATATTTATACTTTAAAAGTGATTTCTGAATTAGCACATATAATAGCTTTTTACAAAATAGTAGTCACAGTAAACAGTTGGAAGAGTCCATTTACACGTAGAGCGGTGTCCGTTATACTACCTGTTAACATTTTCTCAATTTTAATAAACTTTATAAAAATATTAAATAAATAATAAAACTACTTTATCTAATTTTAAATATTCTATTTAAATTTTAAAAATACAAAAATACATAGTATAAAGCTTCGAGCTAGTCTACAGTAAAGCCTATTGTACCACTCGTTTTGACTATCATCAGGTATTCTTTACACTAATCTGAAGCACCTGTCGTAAACGATTTCTTGTTTTCTTGTACAGTTCTTCCTTTTCGTTGCAAAGTGCTTTATACAAAACTTACACAAACGTTTTTTTTTACAAAGCTTATACAAAAATTAATATTGCACTGCTAGATACCAGACGCATGGAAAACATCATATTAATACAAATGTTTATAAAAGAAGATAAAAAAGACCCCAACAATCATAGAGATATGAATCTACTTAAGCTTAACACAAAACTCCAAACCAACAAAATTAATAACCTAGCAACTTTATCAGATGAACAACAATGAATCAGATCTCCTTGGATCCTGGGTTAAAGAATCCTGCGTAGACGCCGTATTTGTACTAAAACAAATCACAGAAAAGGCCATTAAGTACATTAAACGAGCAATATCTATGTTTTATATACATGAAAAACGCTTTCGAACGCATCCAAGCCGAAGACGTCTTACAACTACTGTATAAAAGAAACATACCAACGAATATTATACAGACCCTCGAGAACATCTACTTATATAATTGAATACAGGTAAAGATAAATAGAAAACTAACAACGTGTATACCAGTACAAATCGGAGTCAGACAGAGTGACCCGTTAAGCCCATTTTTTTATATAATAATGAACGAAATAATACAAGCACTACGTAAAGGTCATGGTTACAGAATGGGAAACACAGAAATCCAAATATTATGTTATGCAGACGACGCCTCACTAATTGCTAAAACAGAAGACAAGCTCCAAAGGTTAATAAATGCCTTCAATACAACCGCCAAGAAATACAAAACCCAAATTTGTGACAACATCTAAATACTCACTACGATGTAAAATCGAAATTGATGGAAAAATAATAAAGCAGGAAGCAAGGTTTAGATATCTGGGAATAGATATAACTAGTTACGCAGATGTTAAAGAAGAAGTACGACAACAAAGCTTAAAAGCAAGTTAAGCGGCGGGATATCTTAATAACACAATCTGGAAGAACAAACAACTAATAAAAGATACAAAAACTATAATCTATAAAACAGCAATTAGACCTATATTAACATACATGGTGGAGACAAGACCTGACACATATAAAACCAGACGACTACGAGAAACAACAGAGATGAAAATACTTTGACGAATATCAAGGAAAAGTCTGTTCGATGGGGAGAGAAGCGAAAACATAAGAAGAGCATGCAATATAGAAGACATAAATCGATGACTTACAAAACGGAAACAGGAGTAAAACGAACGTATTAGTAGAATGGCAGAGAATAAGATAGTACGAATAGCACGAGATAAGTTACCAAATGGACGAAGAAGTATTGGCAGACCAAAAAATGAAATGGTACGAAAATTTAAACAATTTATTAGGCTCATATTAAAGAGGAAACAAGCTTTAAAGCCTATATAAAAGAAGGATGAAAAAGTATAAAAAGAAAAGTGTTTTAATTCTATGACTCCAGTACAGGTCTTTCTTCTTGCTATCTTAATGCTTCATTAGCCGTATCTTTTATTTGTCCCTTAAGAATATCATAAGCTGAACTTTCTGCTAAGACATTCTGCAGTTTATTGACATGTTTTTGCTAGTACAAAAATCTAGTGGAATTATCATTTGAAGTTTCAAAATTTTTCTGTGTGAAATATAGATTTATGATTTCATCTTCTATTGTTTTCTTTTAAAACAGAGTATATGAAAAGAAAAATATTTTAAATTGTAGAAAAAAAACTGATGAAGCCCGAATTCAAGACCCTTTCTTACTTTGACATATATTAATATGAATTTTGCATCTTGCCTAATAATAGCATAGTCAGCAGTGTATATAAAATTTGTTGGTTTAGACCAGTAAAATAATATGTGTGTCTTTGCGTTGGAACCATCCGTTAGAAAATCTTCAATGTTTAAAAATCTCTTGCCGATAGGGGCCTGCTACCAAACAATTTTAAATACTTTGTTTAAATATCTACTATAAAATGTACAATACAATCGTGTAAGTACTGTAAATACTTTTTCCTGTTTTTAATAATAATAGAAAATAGAATAATCTTGTAATGTTGCAAAATAAATATGTTTTAATAGAAAGGCAAACATTAGTCAACTTTCTATTAATTCCCTACAATAATGGTCTAAAACAAAAGGACTGAAATTTTCTATGGTTAAAACCAAAGTAATGTGCTTTTCTCGAAAACATCAAATTGTTGCAAATCTTCCAAAATTAACAGTGTATGATCAAGTTTTAGAAAACGTTGAGGAACTTAGATTTTTAGGTATGACTTTTGATTCGAAACATACTTGGAGCAAACACATCTAATAACTTGAAAATTTATGTTTACAGAACATAAATATTCTTAAAGTACTAGGAAATCATAACTGGGGCGCAGACTCAACACAACTACAAAATATTTACAAATCCTTAATCCGCAGTAAATTAGATTATGGATCAATTGTATATAATTCAGCTAAGGACTTAATATTAAAAAAACGATATTGTACAAAATACCGCACTAAGACTAGCTGTAGGAGTTGTTATACTTGTGACTGTTACAGAACATGTGACATAGTGACATTGACTTGTTACAGAACCAGTCCAGTTGAAAGTCTTTATGTCGAAGCAAATGAATCCACATTCTATTAGAAGATTACGTCTCAGTTTACAACACGCAAGCAAGATATTAACTAATCCAATCACCACGGCATACACCTGTGTTTTCTCCAAACATTACCATTCTAATTACAATCAAGATCCTAATCTTCGACCATCATTTAGCAAAATAATTAGCAACTTCACATTGCTGGGTATTATGCATATGAATATTGATTATGCTTTCCCTTGCACTATACAAATTCCATATTATAACAGATCTGTCAACTAATGCTAAGGATAATACCCCTTCATCTTCTGTTCTCCAATACTTCTACAATAATAAAAATAAATATTCATCCTGTCAAATAGTCTATACAGATGCATCAAAAACACCCAAATTGGAAACAGTAGGATCCGCCTGAAATTACATTCCTTTGACATATGGTGTTACAGGAGGATGCTTAGAATAGCAAGGACACAGAAAAAAACTAACACGGAAGTTATGCGAGTATTGGGCAAAGAAGGTGAAATAATAAACACAATAAAAATAAGAAAGTTATAATATCTAGAACACGTAATGAGGGGACAGCGATATGAACTGCTAAGGCTGAGAATACAGGGAAATATAAGAGGAGGAAGGAGTATAGGAAGCAGAAGAGTGTCATGGTTGAAGAATTTAAGGGACTGGTTTAAATGCTGTTCTATAAAACGCTTTAAAGCAGCCGTAGATAAAGTAAAGATAGTGATGATAATATCCAACCTCCGGTTGGAAGACGGCATTTAAAGAAGGAGAAGAATTCGCCATTACCACACAAGTTTTTACTCCCTAAGGACTACTCAATATATTCTGCTGGACTTTTTGCGATACTTAAGGCACTACAAAAACGATTACTGCTATATACAGAGGAAATTATTGGCGATTACCAATGCGGCTTTAGGCCTGGAAGATCAACAATCGACCAAATATTTACTATTAGACAAATGCTAGAAAAGTATTCGGAATATAATAAAGAAGTACACCAGATCTTCATAGATTTCAAACAAGCATAAATGATTCCATAGATCGCTTAAAACTGTGGAGTGCAATGATGGAGTTAGGCGTACCAAAGAAGCTGACCATGATTGCGCGAATGTGTGTCAACAATAGACTCAGACAGGGAGACCCGCTGTCTCCATTATTATTTAACCTAGCATTGGAATACGCAATGCGAAAAATCTATACCAAAGTCAAACCAGACATAGCTGCCAGAAGAGCAAAGATTATTCTCGCATTTGCAGATGATGTGGATGCAGTAGCACAGACAACACTGGAAGTTAAGGATACAGTATCGAACTTTGAAGAAGCAACACTAAGCGTAGGCCTGAAAATAGGGGAAGAAAAAACTAAATACATGGTCATATCAAAAGAGGAACGACAGCGAATAAGACAAAACATTACCATAAACGATCATAATTTTGAGGTGGTCAAGGAATTTAAATAACTAGGAGCAACAATTACCAGTGAAAACACAGGAGAACGGGAGGTTGAAATACGAATACTGGCGGGGAATAAATCATTCTTTGCCATTCAACATCTAATGAGGTCAAAGCTTCTCTCAAGGCGTGCCAAAATCCAAATGTACAAAACCATAATTCGACCAGTAGTGACATATGGAAGTGAAACATGGACATTGAGAAAGAAAGAAATCAATAAGCTATTAGTATGGGAACGCAAAATCCTGCGAATTATATATGGTCCTTGCAGGGACAGCGTGACAAATGAATGGAGGAGCAGATACAACAATGAAATAGAGACTCTCTTCGGGAAAGGAAACATCGTAAGATACATAAAAGCCAATAGATTAAGATGGGCAGGCCACGTGGTACGGAGTGATGACGACAGACTGATTAGCAATGTGTTTTGGGAAAGACCAGATGGTAAAAGATCGACAGGAAGGCCTAGAAAAAGGTGGAAAGACGCAGTCAGGGAAGACCTGGAGAAGATTGAAGTAAGGCCATGGCAAATAATAGCACAGGATCGGAATCAATGGAAGGCAATAGTAAATGCGGCAAAAACTCACGAAGAGTTGTAAAAGCTAATGATGATGATCAAGGCACTACAACAAACTTTTAATCAACATAAATACATAACAGTAATATTCACAGATTCCTTAAGTGAAATCCAGGGAATTCAGAAAATATATCCGAATTATCCACTTTTAGACCAGATTAAAAAATACCTTGTGACTCTACAAAATAATTATAAACAACTACATATTGAACTTTGAAAAATAAGGCTATTATCGAGCACAAGTTTAATTAAATCTTGCCCAAGTACTTTCGCTTAAAATAGCATCTTTATGGGCATTTCGTCAAATATGAGCTATCAAGCAAGCGTAGAATGTGAAAAACATGAGTAATAACATAAAATTGTACAAAAAACTACACTAAACTAAGGACAAACAGTTCAAAATTACTTAAAAGATTCTACGCATTACATTCTTTGTCAGTATCAGGAGGATGTAAAACCAACACACAACATACCAACACACAATATGTAGTTGACGTATATCAACTACATATTATGTGGACATTATCTCATGTAAGGATACCAGGAAATGAGATCAAATGGTCAAAGAAGCTTTTAAAATAGAAAGACTCGATGATATAACTAACCAAATTCCTCACTCAGATAAAAAAAAATCCATCAATGAGTAGGTACACAAAAAACTTATGGTTACAAAGTTAGTAACTCCTACCAAATAATAAATTGCAGCAAGCAAACCCAGGTCTATCAGCAGAAAACACCAATTTTAGTAAAACGAAGGGACCAGGTTGTACTACATCGTATCCGAATAGAACATACCAGACTGACGCACGAACATTTACTAAGGAAGGAACCTCCTACAATATGCTACGCCTGTGACATGACAATAACAGTAGGCCACAATATTATAGACTGTTCATTATATCAAATGGAAAGACAAGCTCCTGGACTACCAAGTGATATAAAGTGCGCTGTAGACAGTGCGGATTGTGACAAAATCATTAGGTTTTTAAAGAAAGTGAAATTGTATAATCAAATATAAGTGATACTTTAAGAAAAATTCTAAATTATAATGAACTTTGTAAAAACTTTATAGTTTATATTTTATATTAATCATTATAATATTATTATGGTCTTATTGTACCACCGCTAATAACCTTCTATAGTTGATGCGGGTTATTCCCCAATAAAAAAAATCTGCTTTACATTTGTTGTTTGGAATTAACACTACATACAATAAATAAGAACTGGGGAACTATTGGTTTCAAATACAGAAAATTTATCCTAACCTCTTTTACATAATGAACATGGTAACATGTACCTACCTTTGTAACACTCTAATATATATACATACAATAGTAAGTCGTCTAACAAGCACATCTTGCTGACCTGCATCTCATCTAAATCCCGTTGTTCTCTTATCTAAAATGAGGCCAAAGACAGATCGTATTCTAAAAGTAAGGTCACGCGCGGTCTAGTGCGGGCCAAAACACAAAAAAACGTCACTGGCAAGGCAACAGGATTAAAGCGACCGCACCGGATACTAGTATACGCTTTGTAACCTCTCTCCGTCCCTTTTCCTTTTCTTTCCTTTTAACTCTGGAAAATTTAAGAGCATCGTACTTACAATTAAATACTCGGGAGATAATGGCTGGTTAATTTCCCATTCGAAAACGCGACGGTCTGGACACGAAATACCAGTAGCAGCTAGCGAAAACGAAACGTTGCTTCGAAAACCTCGTTTCGTTTAGTTGGAAAGTATTAGAAAGTTTTGGGAAAATAATTGAATTTAAGGTGGAGTTTGTATTGTAATTTCATTAAGTTGAACGGTTAATAGGGCTAGAAGAAAAAGATGTAATTTCTTTTTGATTGTTCAGTTTTAAGATTATCTTTACATAGACAATTCAACACTTTAATTAATTTATGTTTCCCGATTATACTTATATTAGATAAGAACCAAAAATAAACACTGAACTTACAAAATTAAACAAAAGTTGCAGCTTAATGTACCCATTCATTAGATTCTTAGAAATTTCCCTATTTAATTATAAATAATTTTGTGTTTCTCGTGTGTATATAGAAACGTATATTCTTCTTCTTCTTCCTTTTTGTATGTATTCTTTAAAGCATGTTTCTTCTTTAATATTAGCCTCCAAAATTATTTAAAGGGATGATAGACAAGAAGTTGCAAAATTGAAAAGGGATGTTAGACAAGAAGTTGCAAAATTAAAATGCAAAATGCCGGACACAATATAAGACAAAAAGAAGACCGATGGAACAAAATTCTTATAAGTTGGAGACCGTGGGAATATAAACGAAGCAGAGGAAGGCTCCAAATGAGATGGGCAGATAATATCAAGAAACACGTGGGCTCTAGGTGGATGACTATAGCGAGAGACAGAGAAAAATAGAAAAGGATTGGGGAGGCCTATGTCCAAAGATGGACCGAAGAAGGCTAATTGAATAGATAGAAATTATTTAAATTATCACACCATCTTTTTCTTGGTCTGCAAATATTTCTTCGTCCATTTGATGACTTATCTCGTGCTAGTCGCATTATCCTTTTCCAAATCTATCTATCCTATCCATTTTACAAATGTGTTCGTTGCACTCCTGTTTCCATTTTGTCACCCATACATTTATGTCTTCTATATTACATGTTCTTCTTATGTTTTCGCTTGTATCTCTATCCGACATAGTTTTCCCTGATATTCGTCGAAGTATTGTGATCTCTGTTGTTTCTAGTAGGCATTTTGTTTTAGATGTGTCAGCTCTTGTGTCCGCCGCGTATGTTAATATAGCTATAATTGCTGCTTTATATATTCTTGGTTTTGTGTCTTGTCTTTTGTATTTGATGCTCCACACTGTCTGAAATCCCGCCGCTTTACTTACTATTATGCTTTTCTGTTGTACTTCTCTTCTGTAGCATGCAGAAAATTCCTTAAAGTACCTAATATTTAAGGTATATAAATTGTCTAGTACGCCCCTGGCCCGAATATAAATATTTCCCTGTTTCTCTGTTTATATTGTGATATAAAGAAAAGAATTCCAAATAACAGTTATAACTACGACGAAAATATGGTTTTATTTATTTTTACTTGTTACTTCTACAGTTTTATGGACTGAGAATGATTCGAGGTCAAATACCGTGTTTGAAAAGAATTTTGGTTTGTTCGTCCCTTCAACTGGTTGGGGGGTAAGGAAACGGTAAAAGCCGGTATACAGAGGGATGGATCGAAGTTCGAAAGTTAGTGATTGAGAACAGACGTCGGTATGTAGTTTGAAGAAGCCGGCAAAGTTTGTTGAAAATAGTGAATTATACTCTATGTGATGTGTCAGTTTAGAAAAAATAATCACTGTTTCCATGTTTTCAATATCTAAGGGATTTGTGTCAATTACGACAAATTTTTGAAAATAACCACATTGTTCCACTTTTATTAAGAAGCCGAGTTTTCAAAGTTTGTGTTCCAGTGCCCCAAGTTTCAACAAAAATGCACAAATTTGTATTTGTATTTGTATTTGTATATTTGTATTTGTATTTGCACAAATTTGTATTTGTCCTAAGAAGCCGTCTCAGATAATCTTTCACAGTATGAAGATAAATTTATTCTAGTGACAGAGAGTTTAAATTCCATTTTCTAATCCCAGAAAATTTAAACTAATTTAGTGAAACTCAGGTAACTTTTTTTCTCTGAACTTTTAAAGGAAGAGTAAACACTTTTAATAATAATTGCTTTTGTAATTTAAAAAAGAAATTCTAATAACTAAAATTGTAGATTTTAAGATGTGACCATAGCTGTCATATAATTTATTCTCAGATTTAAAATTCACTATTGACATCTGACAGCTAGTTTTATTTTTTTGACATTAGTTTGTTTTGGTTTTTTATGGAACGTTAACAACTATGTATAGTTTAATTTAAAAAGATAGTTTTTTATTTGTAATGATTTATTTCTGCTACAAGTTATAGACCAGTAACATTTCTTTTGTAGGATCTCCAACTATAGGCTATTCCACGAATATACGACTGTTTTGATTTACTGCGACAACGAATATGTTACTGTGCAAGTAGAAGTATAAAAATCAATTGGTCTAATCATTAAATCAATAAAAAGGGTACTAGTATGACATCTAAACTATAATTATTTGAGTTAAAATCTACAAATAAATACAATGACATCTATGAAGCCAAATGTGTTCATCAGACATTTGTGTAAGCTTTCTGTGAAATGTAAACAACAAAGAGGCGTGCCGGGTTTCTTTGATATAACACATTTTATTACTTTATTGGGTGTTATAACTGTAATAAAAAGAAATATACTATTTTTAATATAAACAAAAAGAAATTGGCAGAACGATGGTTCACAAACCAGAAAAAGGATCTAATATTTCACTTTGTTAGTTTTAAATATTTGTTTGCTTTGAGTTTATGTACTCTTAAAAGTTCCGAAAGTAACGGGTATAACATACCAGCTATTGATATTTAAAGTACCGAGTCGTTACAGATATTAAAAAGTAACGAAAATTTATATACAGTTTCATATATCGCCGACTGATTATGGCTGTGAATCTGATCGTTGATGACAGTTTTAGAAGATTAAGAGAATAAGTGAATAAGTTTTTTTGTTTTTTAATATTAATTGAATATTCCACTAAAAAATTTACACTATTTGATCACTTAAGTATTGTTACATTTCGTTTAAATCACATCATTCAAAAACCAACTTGTTTACAATGAAATAATTAAAATAAAAAAATAAACTACATGATAGTAATTATATACTTCAAAATCTGAATAACAACTGTTTTATAAAGTTAATAAACTATTAACTTTATATTTATATCATGACTTCATATTTAAATCTAAGGTTTATATCTGTCGTAACAGTATTTTCAAAATGGGGAGAATTTACTTTTGTACAATTCAGCACATTGGACCATTTAAATCGACACCTTAAAGCAAATTTAAAACAGTCGTATATTCGTGGAATGGAGTATACTAGAGTTTGTAAACGGATAGGATATAGTAAGTTTTTTTCCTTTTTTATTTTGGTATAAATCTTTGTAACTATTTATATAGTAACTTTTTTGTATTACCAATTTTGTATTTAGTTATTACTATTTACGTTTGTAACTATTTGTGTTGAGACAACAAAAAATGTTTAATTTTTTTTCCCTAAACCTATTTGTTTATTGCTATTTTTAAAATAATTCCAAACCTCTCTTTTGTGTTTTTTAGGACGGGAGAACCTCTTCTGTCACCCAACAGAAAGTTTCCTCATAGCAGCGTCCATTTTAAATAGATAGAGGTCCTTCTTATTGTTTTGTTTGTCCATTTGTCCAGAAGATTAATGTAAGTACCCTTTTGTTTCATTTTTTTTATAGTTGCCCCAATCCAATCCCATTATTTCATTCACTTATCCACGACCTAGTTCTCCAAATAAACCCTAAGGACTATTCGCAACAGTTTCGTTTATTTTGCTTGCCCTATCTCTGCCCCAATAATTTCTGTCCCCAATTTTCAACCCCCTAAAATAATACCCTATCATCATCATCAACTAGCCTCTAACGTCCACTGCTGAACATAGGCCTCTCGCATGCTCTTCCACTTAGTCCGATTTTGCGCCATCTGAATCCAATTTGTACTCACTCTTTTTATGTCATCAGTCCATCTCGTTGGGGGTCGACCTCTATTTCTGTATGCTTGTATTCGGGGTCTCCATTCCAAAATTCTTTTTGTCCACCGGTCATCAACTGATCTTGCTACATGACCTGCCCAGTTCCACTTTAGTGTTGTTATCCTTTCAATAACGTCTGCTACTCCTGATCTTTTGCGTATAGTAGCATTGGGTATTCTATCACGTAGAGAAATCCCTAACATAATTCTCTCCATTGCTCTTTCCGCAACTTGTAGTTTACTCAGTGTTGTTCTTGTGAGCGTTAGGGTTCTGAGCGTAGGTCATCACTGGCAAAATACATTGATTAAATACTTTTCTTTTCAGACACATTGGAATCTTAGACCTAAAAATATCCTTCATCCTTCCAAAAGCAGCCCAAGCGAGGTTTATTCTTCTTTTCAGCTCGATTGTTTGGTTGTCTCGACTTATTCTGATCTCATGGCCTAAGTATTTATAGGAGTCAACTGGCTCAATATCTTTGTCTTCTACTGAGATGTTTTTGTTGTGGACTAAATTTGTCATAAATTGTGTTTTTGAAAAATTTATTTTAAGACCAACTCTTTTTGTGGCAGTATGGAGTTCTTGGAGCATTATCTGTGCCTGATCAAAGCTGTCTGCAATAAGAACGATATCATCTGCAAATTTAAGGTTATTTAAAAATTTTCCATCTACATTGATGCCCTTTTCGTTCCAATCTATTGTTTTACAAGCGTATTCTAGCAAAGTTGTAAATAATTTAGGAGACATGTTGTCTCCTTGCCGAACGCCTCTTTCAATACGAAAAGTCCCAGTATCTTCATTAAGTCTTACACAGGCTGTAGCATGTTGATAGATGTATCTGATGAGAGATATGTATCGGTGATCTATTCTACATTGTGTTAGAGCTTGAAGCATTTCACTTTGATTGACCGTATCAAATGCTTTTTCAAAGTCGACAAAGATAAGTATCAGGGGTCTATTATATTCAATGGTTTTTTCAATCAACGACTTAATGGTTTGCAAATGATCATTTGTTCCGTATCCAGCTCTAAATCCTGCTTGCTCGCAAGGTTGATAGAAGTCTAGTTTTGATGTCAACCTATTAGTTATTATCTTCATAAACAACTTATAAACGTGAGATAACAAGCTAATAGGTCTATAGTTCTTTAGCTCTGTTATATCTCCCTTTTTGTGCATGACTACTATAACAGCTTTATTCCACTGAGATGGTGTAACCTCGTTTGAAAGGCATAAGTTATATAATTGCGTCAATGCTTTCAATACTGTCTTTCCTCCTGCTTTAACTGCCTCAATAACGATTTGATCATCACCAGCTGCTTTATTGTTTTTCATTCTATTTAATGACTTTAAAACTTCTTCGGTTGTTATTTCTGGGATATCCTCTGAACCCACATTCTGGACTTTTCTCAACTTGGTGCCGTCTTTCTTCCCCCTTTCTCTATATAATTCTGTGTAAAATTCTTCAACTACCTTAATTATCTTATCTTTATCTGTTACCACTTTTCCATTTCGATCTGCGAGCTTAACAATGTTCTTCTTACCTAGAGCTTGACATCTCTTCAGCACCTTTAAACTTTTATTTTTCTCGACAACCGTTGTAATCTTTTTTGTGTTATATTGTCGTACGTCCTTTGTCACTGCTTTATTAATATCTTTATTAAGTTGTTGTAGTACGCGTGCATTCGTATCGTTTTTGTTCTTAAGTTCTCTTCGTGCCTCCATAAGTCTTTTTGTTTCTTGACTGAGCTTTTCCTCCTTATCTCTCCTAGAATTTGTATTGCACTTTTTCTCTGCGTTCTTAATAGCTTTTATTAAGTTATCATTTAAGGTTTCGATATCCATAACTTCTATATTTGTTGTCTCTAGACATCTCAGAATTTCCTCTTCGAAGGACGTGGTGTTTTCGATTGGATTCCATTGTATTGGGTGTGTTTTTGTTATCATTTTGTATCTTTGTTTTTGGAGATTTAGCACAATCTTCGCTCTTACCATTCTATGATCACTTCCCACTGAACAGCTATTAAGAACTGTTACATCATGGATCATGTCTTTGTTGTTGGTTAAGACAAAATCAATTTCATTTTTGGTGACTCCATCTGGACTTGCCCAGGTCCACTTTCTTTGGGGACTTTTTTTGAAAAAGCTATTCATTGCAAAAAGGCCATTTCGTACCAAGAAACCCAAAAACATTTCGCCTCTTTCATTTCTTTGTCCGAATCCATAGCGACCTATTGCTACTTCGGTCCCGTCTAGTTTACATCCCAACTTAGCATTAAAGTCACCCATTACTAGGTTGTGTGTAGTAGGCGCTAGTTTTACAGCATTTTCTAGGTCTTCATAAAAGGTTTCCACTTCCTCGTCCGAGTGTGTAGATGTAGGTGCATAGGCTTGAATTATTTTAAGGCTGGTTTTTTTATTAAGCTTCAGTATGCAGAGTATTATTCTTGGGTTGATACCTTTAAGTTGTTGGATATTTTTAGTGTGTCTCTTATGTATAAGAAGTCCAACTCCTCCTATTTTTTCTTTGTTTCCCATATAGAAAAGTTGATGCCCTGATTTAAGAGTTATACAGTTTTCTTCTTCACGTCTTACTTCACAGAGACCTATAACGTCCCATTTTATGTGTTTTAACTCTTCTTCTAATTCCAGTAATTTTTCTTCAGATGACAGTGTTCTTACATTGTACGTGGCGATATACATTTGTCGTCGTCCGTGGTAGCCTGATCTGACCCGGGGATTCTTCGCACCCTCTGTTTGCTGTCTTTCTTGATCGCTACCTTGACCAAGGATCAGCTCACTGCCGGGGACTGAAGGCCGTGTTTTTGTCGTGTCAAACATGCTTGGATTTTAGCCATACTCTACCGCGCTGGCCAGTGCGAGTTGGTAGAGGGTAGGATGAAGGTAGGAGTTTTAAAAGGGGGGATAGGAAAAGGGTATGAGGACCTGGTTCCCTCAGGCAGGGAAGGAGGGAGAACCAGAAGCTAGCATAAGGCAGGGTCACTAATCCCTGTAGCAGCCTGTCTTCTACTGGGATTGTAGAAGAGTGCTACCTGCCACCTGAATACCCTATGTGATAGGCAAAATGTTTCCACCTTCAACATCTCCGTAACCAGTTATATCCACTTCCAAAAATCTAAACCTCGCCTTTACATCGTAGTGGGTATTTGACGTTGTTATACATTTGGTTTTTCCTGCTGATATTCTTCTTCTTTTTAGGGTGCTTGTCCGTTCCGAACGTTGGCGATCATTCTGGCTATGATAATTTTGTTGGTTGCTATACGAAATAGCTGTGTTGAGGTCTTTCTATACCATGCTCTCAGGTTAGCAAGCCAGGATATTCTTCTTCGTCCTGGGGCTCTTTTTCCTTCAATTTTACCCTGCAAAATGCATTGGAGTAGCTCGTATCTGCCTTGATTTCTCATAATATGTCCCAAGTACTCCAGCTTACGGCTCTTCACAATGTTTACCAAATACGCGGTTGTGTTCATCCTCCGCAGTACTTCTTCATTGGTGACTTTGTCTGTCCATGGTATCTTAAGGATTTAAGGATATCTGAAGGTTTCCGCCTTCAATGTCCACGTTTCTACTCCATACAGAAGCTAATACTGCTTCTAATAGCTTTTACTGCTGATAGCAGTATCTGATAGCAGATAGCTGAAGGAGCTAATAGCTTCTACTGCTGATATTATTGTATTGTATTTCTTTGCTGTTGTATTGAAGCTGCGTGTTTATCTTTGGAGTTCGTCTTCTGTCTCGGCGAATAATTCGGCGCCGTATGCATAACATAATATTTGGATTTCTTTGTTCCCCCTTCTGTAACTATGACCTTCACATACTGCCTGTATTATTTCGTTCATTATTATATTAAAGAGAAGTGTGCTTAACGAGTCACCCTGTCTGACTTCGCTTTGTACTAATATACCCTGTGTTAGTTTTCCATTTATCTTTGCCTGTATTCGACCATGAAAGCCTTTGTCAGGTCTATAAAAAAAACATAGATATACTGGTTTATTGTACTCAATGGCCTTTTCTCTGATTTGTTTTAGTACAACTATAGTCTTAGAACAAAGGATCTAAATCCTTTGTTTATCTAATAAAGTTGTTAGTCCATTGATTCTGTTGGTTAGGACTTTTGTGGTAAGCTTAAGTGCGGTGTTCAGTAGATTTATACCTTTACAATTGTTGGTGTCTTCTTTATCTCCTTTCTTAAACATTGGTATCATTATTCTGTATAGGTATAGGTCTGTGTAATATCTTTCTGTGATAACAGTTCTAAAAATGACCCACCACTATCATCTAAACAGAATCTCACGAGGAAAATACAAAATGTTGGCTCAGAGGTATTACCAGAAATAACTGAAGATGAAATCGAAAAATCCATAAACGACATGAAAAGAAATAAAGCGGCCGGTGAGGACAAAATACTGGCGGAACTGCTAAAAGAAGGAGGAGACACGATAAAAACATGCTAAAAATACTGTTCAACAAATGTCTGTTTGAAGGTAAAATACCCAAACAAAGGAGAAATGCCAACACAATCTTAATACATAAGAAAGAAGACCGAACAGACCTAAACAACTACCGTCCTATTTCCCTTTTGTCACAACTATATAAAACCTTCACAAGAATAATAAACAACCGACTAACCTATAAACTTGATAACTACCAACCAGTGGAACAGGCCGGATTCAGAAATGGATACAGCACAGTCGACCATCTACATACGCTTAAAATATTAATTGAGAAAACCAATGAATACAGCCTTCCGCTGTACTTAGCATTCGTAGATTATGAAAAGGCTTTCGACAGCATTGAACACTGGGCGGTTGAAGAAGCTCTGGTCAATAGTAGAATAGATTCAAGATACCGACAATTGATACATGATATTTACCAAAACGCAACCATGACCGTAATTCTGGACGACAAATTAATAACGGATAATATAAAAGTTAAACGAGGAGTCCGACAAGGCGATATAATTTCACCTAAACTGTTTACCTTGACCCTCGAAGACATAATAAAATCAACAGATTGGGAAAACAGAATAATATGTACTAACGGAAAATACCTAAATCACCTCAGATATGCGGATGATATACTCCTGATCTCCTCGGAATGACAAGAACTAGAATTAATGTTGAATGAACTTCATGAAAAATCACTGCAAAAAGGCCTAAAAATTAACTTCAACAAAACAAAAGTAATGACAAACACGGAAGACCAAGAGGCAATAAAAATAAAAACAGAAAAAATAGAACAGGTAAATAAGTATATCTATCTAGGACAAGCAATCAGAGCTAATAGAGAAAATTAAACAGCCGAAATATCGAGACGAGTAAGAATGGGATGGGCAGCGTTCGGCAAACTTTCTTACGTTCTAAAAAATCAAACAATCCCTCTATACTTACTAAGCAAGGTATATAACTCCTGTATCATACCGGTGCTCACCTACGGAGCACAGACATGGACATTTACACAGGCCAATTTGGATAGGATAAGGAAGGCACAAAGAGCGATGGAGAGACAAATGTTGGGTGTATCACTTAGAGATAGAAAACGTAACCAGTGGATCAGAACCAGAACAAAGACAGTAGACGCTATAGAACAAGCAGCAAAACTGAAATGGAAATGGGCTGGACACAATGAACGTCTCCAAGACGGACGATGGAACAATGCCATCGGAAAGTGGCGTCCTTACAATGCAAAGAGATCAAGAGGCAGACCACAGATGAGGTGAAAAGATGACATCAGGAAACAAGGAGGTCCCACATGGCAGAGAACAGCTCAAGATAGGGAAAGATGGAGAGAACTGGGGGAGACCTATATCCAACAATGGAAGGATAGAGAATAGGTTCAAAAAAAAATCATTATTCTGTTTCTCTAAGAAACGAATATATAGTAAGGAAATCTACACTCCATGCAAATTTTATGAGAACTGGAATTCCTTAAACCTCAAGTTTTTCCGTACTCTATGAGTTTGGCATAAATTTTTTGAAACGTTTTTGTATCCTTATATGTTTAAGAACAGCTAATTTTTTAGAGATACGCCTTGTTTTTTAATATACCTAATCTATTTACAAATGTGTTTTTGAAGTTATACGTCAATACGCACGGTCGGCATGGAAATTAGCATGGGAGTGAATCTATGAAACCATTATATATGTAAGATAATGAGTAAGAGAGAGACAGAGAATATCTTTTCTCTCTCTCTCCCTATCTCGAGAATAAAAATGTTCCTTTTGTAAATATATTTAATATATATATATATATATATATATATATATATATATATATATATATATTATATATATATATATATATATATATATATATATATATTATATATATATATATATATATATATATATATATATATTGTATATAGATATATAATATTATATATAGCATAATATGTACTTATATTATTATTTATGTGATGTTTTGTATTATTTATTAAACGTTTATAATTATTTTAGGCTTTTGGATTACAAAATAATTACTGTTTGACCCAGAACTGTCAATTTAAAAATCCGTTAGTGTCATGTCTAATTGGTAAATCATTTACGTGTTTGGTTCATACGCTGGTGTTTGTGAGTTCGAATCCTATTATGAATTTCCTTTGTTATTTTTGAAATATTTCTATAGCTAAATTTTAAAATAAAATGAAAATTTACAACATAATCCGAGTTGTTGGGTTTTTATTTTTATCTTAGTAAAGTAAGTTATGTATATTGGCAATTTTAGATACTTATGAATATTACATTTTAATTTATATTGAATTATATTGAAGTGTACTTATTGTATTGTAATTTTTATATTAATAACAAAATAAACAATGAATTTTACTGCAGAGTATGTGTAAATTTTTTTTTTGCATTTAACTCCTTTTATACATATATGAAAAGTAAAATATATTTTTATTAAAATATTGATACAATCCTTTATTTACTATACTCCAATTACAGGCCAAATGTTTATATACAGCAAACGATGCACCATATACCTATATAACTAATTATTTTTCTCTTTCTAATCTCTCTTACCTATGAACATGAACATGAACGCGTGTATAGAAGTATAACTTCTGCACCTGTTTTCTTAATATACGGTAAGCACCGTTTTAAAACGGAAAATAACATACCTATTTTAAATAGTAGCTCTGGTCTAGTGCTAGTGCTTTTTTACCATAGGATAATATATTATCTGCTAGTGAAAATGTGAAAGCTATTTCGTTATTGTACCTTATGAACAAAGAAAATGTGACATATGAAAAGATAAGAGGCTTAACCTTAAATTGGCGTGCGGTTATATTATATTTTACCTTTCGTTTGCGTTAACAATTCCAGTACGTCTATGGTAAAAGCAATACATCACGGAGGCTGCATTCTGCCATGCAAGGGCTGATATTGGATAGGCAATAGTGCATGTAATGATATTGCCTCGGCGCATCCAATATTATCATAATAATATATCTTCTTTCAGGTGTACACCCATCAACTTACAAATATTCTCTATGTGATATACAGTTTACGTGTTACGCGAATTATGAATGTTCTTGGGAATAACACTTTTTTATAAACTGAACTTCACAATTAAAACTTTTATTTTCGACTTACAAAGATTTTAGTTGCAACAACAATAAATTAAATCAGACTAAATAATAAATCAAACTAAACTACAAATCAGACTGAAAATATTGATTTTAACATGGTGTTTTTATAATTTTATAATTGCTGATCTTGCAGTCCAATACGTCGCAATTCAGTCCAGAATGATCGAGCGGTAGTCCCGTGTGGAATCCACGTGGTAGAATTTACTGGATGGTAGCGGTCATTGTACTGTAACTACTCCATCCCCTGAAGAAGTTTTGTGAGGGACGAACAGAACTGTTGGGTTGGCCTCTTCTGGAGCTTCGTGGCTGGAGTTGGGTTTTTGTTATTTGTTTTATACCTGTAACATATTTAGAGGCAGATTATTGTAATAAAGATATATAAAGGAGTCATCCAAAAACGGTTATGGCTATGGTTCCATAATTTCGGGTTAATTGTCCTTGAATTTATGTGACTCTGGATTGGGGTTTTGAATTCGCATCTGGGCGGAAGATTGATGAGATATAGCTCAGGAGGAATGATTGTAGTAGAATTTGCGGTAGGTATAGAAAATAAATGATAATAAGTAAAGAAATTATCATGTAGGACAGAAAAATGAAGGATAAATATTGCTTCCTAGTCCATTAATTAGCTCTCTTCTTGGTCTGCCATAGTGGTAACTTGTTGAGAATTTTTCTTGAGCTGATTTTAATTGGTATATAAGAGCTTGGTCGAAATTTTGTAAACTGCTAAAATACGGATGGTTAAGTCCATTTTGAATTGCTGTGGTTACTGCATCGTACTGGGTTTCAATTATGTCCAATTCTTCCTTTATTGGTAGTAGTCTAAAAAATGTATAAAATCGTGTGTACTAGTATAAATCTTTGCTTGTCCCAGGTTGAGGGGAATTATTTCTGGATTGTTTTTCAGGTCCTTGATCTTCATTTCTTCTGCCATCGTCAAGGTGATCCTGTGGGGAAGGTTCAGAATTAGTTTTTGACTTAGGTTGGTGTTTTATGTTTTTCTTGTGAACTGTAGCTTTTGATGTATTTACAGTCACTTTGTTATTCCTTTTTATATGTTTTGCGGAATATCGCGGAAGTAATTTATTTCTGGTAACTGTTTTTCGTGTATAGATTTTTGTGCTGGGTTTATACGTAATAGGGTCTTGTCTTGTTTTGTTTCTATTTTCTATGACTTTATTTTTATTCTCTTGTATATGTTGGTTTACTTCCTTGTATAATTCCTTTGTTATCTCTCTATGATTTTGAATATAATCGTTCAGTATTACTTTTTGTATGTCAACGTCAAAGGGATCTTTTGCGTCGATATGTCCGTTTAATATGTCAATGGGTCTTAACTTCGTTGTTGAATGTATGGAATTATTGTACCCAATTATAGCGTATAGCATTTGTTCTTTTATCGAGAGTTTTGCTTTGGTCTTCCTTAAGATTCGAAGATGTTCGATTAATGTAGAATGAAATCTCTCAATCATCCCGTTTGATTGCGGATTCTCTGGTGTCGTATAGTGGATTGAGATTTTGTGAGAGTCTACAAATTCTTGTATTACTCCATTTTTAAATTCAGTACCATTATCAGCTACTATCATTGTTGGGAGTCCATGATGTGTTATAAAAATTAATAGGGCGTTGAGTACATTGATTGCATTTCCTCCATTTATAGGGTAGGCTTGTCCATACTTTGAAAATGCGTCTATTATGGTTAAAAATTTCTGTCCATCAGCCTGGAATAAATCGATGTGAACTATTTCCAGTGGTTTAGTGGGAGTTGGTGTAACCATAAATTTCGGTTTGGGAGGAAGTCTGTCGTATTTATTTTCTTGACATATATCGCAAAAGTTTATGATATCTTCTATGTCCTTCTTCATATTAGGCCAGTAATATCGTTTTCTTATTTGACATTCTGTTTCAGCTATTCCTCTATGGTTCGTTGTTCCTTCATGATAGTTTTTTATAATTTCTTTTTGCTGTTCTTCTAGGTTAACATCTTCCAATAAAAGATTACATTTTACTAAGTCGTATGCGTTGTTTTTAAAAGTTTTCCTAATAACTTCGCAAATCTCTGCAAAAATTTCTTCTTCTGTTTCAAATAAAATTGCATATTTCTTTTTCGGGTTGAGGTGTTCCTTAAAAATTTTTATGGTATCAGCTTTTAACTGATCTTTCGATAGCTGGATATGATAACGTCTTTTATTCGGAAAGGTTTGTATGATTGCTGGAGGTCGTGGATTGTAGTTCACAATTTTGACTATAATTTGGTTATTATAGAAGTTAAGTGGTTTTTCCGAAATAGGTATACCAAGAACTGGGTTTTCTACTGCTGTATGTATTGTTTCATTTCCGTCTTCATCCATGTTTTGATCTTCGTTTTCAACAGTGTCGTCTGGGATGTTTTGATCTTCGTTTTCAACAGTATCTTCTATGATGTTTTCTGGAATTAATTCTGTTGCTTTTTCTTCTACAATCTCGTCGATTATTCGATCTGCATCTGGATTATTAGTCGTTG
Source organism: Diabrotica balteata (assembly GCA_918026665.1). Classification (NCBI taxonomy): domain Eukaryota; kingdom Metazoa; phylum Arthropoda; class Insecta; order Coleoptera; family Chrysomelidae; genus Diabrotica; species Diabrotica balteata. The sequence continues at coordinate 38,718,856 of OU898280.1, forward strand.
ACCATCCATCGTCTTCCATGTCTACTAAATCATCAAAGACTTCCTTAATTTGTGAATCGATGTCCTTAGTTTCCTTTGTGTGTATTTCGATTCGAGACAGTGCGTCCGCATTTGTATTAGCTTTGCCTTTTTTTGTAAATTACTTCGTAGTCAAATTCTTCTAATTTTAATCTCCAACGTACTAGTTTGGAGTTGGGTTCCTTTAGGGAAAATAGATATTGCAAAGGACGGTGATCTGAAAGTATTTTAAATTTTCTTCCAAATAGGTAGGGTCGGAAATATTTAGTTGCCCACACCATTGCTAACATTTCCTTTTCTATTGTGGAGTATTTGGTTTCGGTTTCATTTAGTGTTCTGGAAGCAAAGGCAATTGGTTTATCACTGCCAACTGGTCCTTGGGAAAGTACTGCACCAATAGCGAAGTTGCTGGCATCTGTTGTGAGGTTAAACGGTTTGGAAAAATCTGGATATTGCAATAACGGTTCATTCATTAATAATTTCCTGCACGTTTCAAAGCATTCTACGAATTCGGGTGTATGTTCGATTTTTGCATCCTTTTTCAAGCATCTTGTTAGAGTTCTGAAGCTATTTTCTTGTGGCATTGTAAATTAATTACTATTAATAACTGGGAATAAGCCACATTAAAGGTAAAAATACATTTATTGACGTTTCAATTTCCAATTCGGAAATCGTTCTCAAAATACAAAATGTATTTTGAGAACGATTTCCGAATTGGAAATTGAAACGTCAATAAATGTATTTTTACCTTTAATGTGGCTTATTCCCAGTTATTAATAGTAATCTTGTTAGAGGTTTTGTGATTTTTGCGAAGTCTCGAATAAACTTTCTGTAGTATCCTAGTAGTCCAAGAAATCCTCTTATTTCTTTTGCTGTTTTCGGTATTGGATATTTTTCTATTGCTTCAATTTTTGCTGGATTCGGTTTTATGCCTTCTTGTGTGACTACGTGTCCCAGAAAATTAACTTGCTTTTTTAAGAATTCGCATTTGTCGACTTGGATTTTTAGTCGGGCTTCTCTTAATCGTTGAAATACTTTTGAGAGATTTACTATGTGTTCCTGTAGTGATGTTGAATAAACTATTACGTCATCCATATAGACGAGGCATATTTCTCCTTGAAGTCCTTTCAATACGTTGTCCATCATACGTTGGAACGTGGACGGAGCGTTCTTAAGTCCAAATGGCATTCTTAAATATTCGTAGTGTCCATTTTCAACATTAAATGCTGTTTTGGGAATGTCTTCTTCAGCCATCTCGATTTGGTGAAATCCGCTCGCTAAGTCGAGGGTCGTAAAATACTGACATCTTCCCAATTTGTCCAAAATATCGCTAATGTGAGGAATTCTGTATCGGTCATCAATTGTCTTCTCGTTGACCTTTCTGTAATCTACCACTATCCTCCACTTTATTTTACCGGATGAATCTGGTTTCTTTGCCACGACCCAAATGGGCGAAGACCATGGCGATTGACTTGGTCGAATTATCCCTTGCTCTAACATTGAAGAGATTTGTTTCTTTACTTCTTCTTTGTGTACATACGGATACCGGTACGATTTCGTATATACAGGCTCTTCATCCTTAGTTCTGATGTGATGTTTAACTTCGTTAGTAAAGCTGAGAGGAGTGTCTGGTTGGTGAAATATATCGGAGAATTTTCGGCATAGGTGACGAACTTGTTCCTCTTCTTCTTCATTAAGATGTTCGGTTTTAATTAAGTCGTCGATATCTTGTCTATAGTCTGGTCCGGAGGTTGTTTCCATGGAATATATATGGAAATCTTGAATGTCTATTTTGTTGCTTTCGAGTGGTTCCATAAGAGAAAGATGAATGGGGTCTGACGTGAAGTTGGCAATTTCGGTCCAGGCGAGGTAGTTCTCGGCGTTAGTAAGGGCTTCTCGTACTACGACGCCTTGCACTTTTTGAGTTGGAATAATGATGGTTCCTGTTTCTTCTTTGACAGGGATTTCGACTTGGCTAATAGAATTTGGTTCCAAATGAATGGAATAAAATTGTGTTTTATTTGTTTCGTAATATTTAATTGGGATTGTAGAATCTTTTGTAACTAGAAGCGACTTGGGAAAGTTTAATTGGGCTTCGAAGAGTTTTAGATTGTCGAGGCCAATAAGACCATCAAAAGTTTTGTAAAACTTAAAGAGATAAAATTTCATTTTGCTGTCAGAATTGAATTCTGAAAATGAAGGAATTTCGGCACAATATTTTTGGGAATAATTTTGGAAAATTGATGTGACGACAAAGGGTTCATGTTTTATATAACTTGGAAAATATGAAGAAGCTATTTCTGGATTGAGAAATGACTTTGTGGATCCTGTATCGATTAAAAGCCGTAAGGAAGGTTTAGAAATTTCGATGTAAGGTAGCTCCTTTTTGTCGGGAAATGAATGGAGTTCAATTACGTTCCGATTGCTTCTGGTGGGTCCTCTCGAAAATTTACGTTTTCTTCATATTCGGTTGGTTGGTTTTCGTATGTATCTTGTAGAAAATTGTCATATTCAGGTTCGTAGTAACAATTGTAGTTGAAATTATCTTCTTGCTCATCTCCATGGCATTGTATATTGTAAAGTTCTTCTACGGTGAATTTTGGCTGTGCTCGGTAATTTGGTGTGAAATTTTGACGTCCTCTGGTTGTGGTTTCTGATATTCCACTCATAGGTGTTGGTCTAGGCTGCTTTGACTGTCCATTTTTGGGTGCCCATACATTTGACTGGTTCTGGGTCCTGAACGTTGGAGGGTTCGAATTTTGTCTAAATTGGTTGAAGTTTTGTTGCCGGTGTGGTTGCTGGAACTGATTCTGCGGATAGAATTGTCTCGTTGGTTGCTGCCATTGCGCAGCTGCAAAATTTGGCTGTTGATACAATGGTTTCTGGATAGGTACAGGCATTTGTTGTCTCTGAGGTCGGCGTTCTTGATAATTATCGCTTCTTCCTGATGAAGGTTGAGTTAATTGATTTTTTTGAAGGTAACGAACGTTATTTTCTTCCTGTACATATTGTATTGCCGTGGCTAAACTTCCTGGTCTCATTGCTCTGATAACAGAGCCCATTGGTTCTCGTAGGCCTGCTAAGAATGTTGTAAGAGCTTGTTGACGGAAAAATTCTTGTTTGCTCCTCTTAATATCGGCATTTATGGTATGTAATTCTAGGTAATTATTAATACAGCTTAAAAGTCCCATGATCTTTTCGTAAAAATGTAAAATAGATTCTGTTGAGCCTTGTCTTAAATTTACTAGGTCCCTTGTAAGCGAATTTTCGTCTCTCTGGTCTCCAAAATTTTGAATTAATGCGTTTTTTATTTCATCCCAATTTTCACATCCATATACAGATATAACTTCTTTTGCTCTACCTGTTAATTTACTCATAATACCATGAAGCAAAAATTTGTTTTGGATGTTCGCTGCATTAAGTCTATCATAATAATGGTTGAGAAGTATTGTAGAAACTTTGATAAATTCATGTAATTCATTTGGATTTCCGTCAAAATTTGGAAGAATGCATAAATTTTTAACATCAAATTGTGGAACTGCCATATTTTAAAATATTCAATATAATATAGTCAATAGTCAAATCAGTATAGTAATTTTCAATAGAGAATATATATAAATATATCAATCTTAATCTACTTATTTTGTATCTATTAAATCTCTGTGTTTATTAATATAGTATTTATTAAGCTATTCAAATTTGTCTTTAAATTTTAAAGTCTCTGAATCTGGCTCTAAAGTCAATCTAAGGACTTAGAGGAGATATTTTTAAATTATTTTAATCTTTCTGTTAATATATTCAAATCTTTGTTTAATTTATCTTCTAATCTAGCTCTGATTCAATCTAAGGACTCAGAGGAGTCTGATTTTATAAAAATTCTTTCAAAATTTAATCTTCTTAATTCTAACTAATATAAAAATCGCTTACAGGATAAAGACGATGCCGATGTGCATTTCTTTCCTCCTGAAGGCTTCTAACTTCTAATTCCCTCGGGTGAACTCTGCAGACGGTTTCCCTGGGGCTGGTTCTTGGAACAGTGGACAAACACTTAAAAGTGACGAGGATCTATAAAGACTCTTCCACTATCCTACTGACTGCGCCAATTATGAATGTTCTTGGGAATAACACTTTTTTAAAAACTGAACTTCACAAATAAAACTTTTATTTTCGACTTACAAAGATTTTAGTTGCAACAACAATAAATTAAATCAGACTAAATAATAAATCAAACTAAACTACAAATCAGACTGAAAATATTGATTTTAACATGGTGTTTTTATAATTTTATAATTGCTGATCTTGCAGTCCAATACGTCGCAATTCAGTCCAGAATGATCGAGCGGTAGTCCCGTGTGGAATCCACGTGGTAGAATTTACTGGATGGTAGCGGTCATTGTACTGTAACTCGCGGCTCTATAGCTCGGTGTGAGATATAAACCATCGACAGCAGATCTGTATCATTCGAAAATAAATTCATTTAAACGGATTCTTAAATATGTATTAATATAAGGTATTATAAAATCAGTGAAGTAACAAAAAAGAGAAAATAATATTTGCTTTACCGATAATTTAATAATAAATTAAATAAAAAGAAGCAAAATAATTATTTATCAATTCATAATTATTATTAATAATATTATGAATTGCAAAATATGGCTCTCATTTAAACATACATTTTGCCTTAGGCTTTACTTTTGCAAAACATTTAATAATTTTCTCTTCATTAATTTTGAAATCTCAGGGCTAATTTTTTTTGTTATTTTTTCGACGTGGTCTCGAATAAAATATCTATATATTCATTTAAGAAACAATTGACAATGGGAAACACATATGAACATCAATATTTAATAATAATTGCCTTAGGCTTAATTTTGCAAAACAAATAAATTTCTCTTAATTAATTTTGAAATCTCAGGGCTATTTTTTATTGTTATTTTTTCTACGTGGTTCGAAAAATATCTTACTATTGATGAAAAAATTGACAATGGGAAAATAAATGAAAATAAATACATTTGTGATAATAAATTATCAAACAATTTTTTAAAGTTACTTCCATTTATTAAAACCCTTATAAACAACATTATTATTGTGAGCAAAATATGTGTTGCCAAAATATATTAATCTTCAAACTTTAGTTCGGTTTTAAGACAAGCCCGGTTATATCTGGAATTTGGACGAGACCAGTTTTTCTTTCGATCCAACCAGAATAAAAGGCGTTGCTGGTATTTTTCAGAAAGTTCGCTGCAACATAGAGAGGTCAAAAATGGAAAATACCACCGTAATGACCCGCATTTTAGGAAGTGGTACTTTGTTGCCTCCTCTAATAATTTTCCAAGGGCAAAATTTATGAAGCAGTTGGAAAGGTGAGATGTCAACCTTGTGTTAAAATATAGTTAGTAATAAAAATATGTTTTTTAGGTAAGGCCGATTTACCGAATACATGCTACGCAGCCTCTGAAAAGGAATGGATGACTTGAAATATTTTTCAAGAGTGGTTCCAAAAGTTTTGTGCACTGGTTCATGAACGTCCACTTCTTATCATACTGGATGGACATGTTACCCATTTGGATAAATTGACGATAGAATGGACTGTGCAAGAAAGTGCAAGAAAATATAACTTTATTGAAACTCCCTGCTCATACTCCCTGCTGGTTTACTTGCTGCAACCGCTTGACAGATGTTGCTTTGGTCCATTGAAATTGAAATGAAATGAAGCTTTGATTAATTGGCAAAGACTTAATCAGAGAAAACCATCTAGAAGCGAATTTAGTGATTTGATTTGTAGCATTTGCAATGAAGGTTTATCTGCAGAAATTATAACATCTTCTTTTGAAAAGGTTGGGATATTTCCATGCGATAAAACAGATATCCAGCAGAACGCTTAAAACCTGCAAAGCTACTTAGATAAAAAAACATGGGATGTTTAAAAATCCACTTGATATTTTTAAAGATTGCGATGAAGAAACTCCACTGCTGCAGACCAAACAGTTTATCGAGTCTGTTTCAGATCAATCTAACAGAGCTTCTCCCAAGCCATCTTGCTCCTTTAAATTATTACTACTGGAGAAAATTCGAAGAACTCCAAACACAACAGCAAGAAGAAGGAAGATAGACTCTATGGCAAAAGTCCTAACAACCGAAGATTACTTAAAGGAAATACAGGAGAAAGAACAAAATAAGAAAAGTAAGGTGCGAAATCTACAAAATCACGAAAGAAACAAAAGGCGAACAAAACAGTAGTTGAAAGTGACAGTGAAAGCAACATTGACGAACAGCAAGTTTACCAAGATGAAAGCGATGTAGAGGAATTGACTCTAGAAGATATTATTGAAGATGACTGTGATGACGGACATTCAGAAAATTAAGAAAGAAACCTTAACATTAAGGAAGCGTATGAAGGGAAAAAATGATTTTATCCTAACTAAATTTAATACGAAGAAGACGCAAGTTTACTACGTGGCACAAATTCTTAAAATTTTTAAGAGCGATATAGAAGTAAAATATCTGAGGCACAAAGGATATAAATTTATTTTCCCAACCATTGAGGAAAAGTACTTCATCGACAAAAGTGACATATAAACGAAGCTGCCCCTACCAGAAATATAAAGTACAACCTGCCGTATCTCTAAGCAATATTGATTTCCTATCGACTTTGAAAAGTACGTCATTCAATAGTATGTAGTACAAAGTACCTAGAATAATAATGTTTTTACTTTAGTTCTTTAAATCCTAATAAAAATCTTTTTTACCTCGTTTTTAGATTAGGTATAGTTTAAAGATCATACAAATTTACGCCCCTACATCATCACATACGGATGAAGAAGTGGATATATTCTACGAATCATTGACACAAACAGAGAACAAATACAAAAGCACCTACACAATCATTATAGGCGACTTTAATGCCAAATTAAGGAGAAAACTAGAAGAATCAAAAAATAAAATCGGCAACTTTGGATATGGAACACGAAACGAAAGAGAAGAAACATTAATGAATTATATTGAAACGAACGGTCTATATGCGATGAATACCTTTTTCAATAAAAAACCACAGAAAAAATGGACGTGGGTCGCGCCCAATGGTTTAACAAAAAATGAGATTGATTACATCCTATCCAAAGAAAAGAGCATAGTACAAGACGTTACGGTCATAAACATGATTTCCGTAGGAAGTGATCACAGAATTGTTAGAGCCAAAATCAAAATTAACTCCACAACAGACAGACAAAAATTTAAACCATCTAAAAAAGAGATAGATACAGAACTTCTTAAAGAACGCAAAGAACAATACATAAACCAGCTAAAAAGAAGTGACATATCACAGCTAAAGGGTCTGCAACTAGACGAATTAAACGATAAAATAACAACAGAACTACTAGAAGCAGGCCTGAAGATTGCTAATAAACAAAAGCGAAAACAACAAAAAATTAGCGCTAAATCACAAGATATGCTAAAAAAACGACGACAACTACTGAACGATAACAAAAGAAATACAGTGGAGTATACCGAACTGAATAAAACCATAAGAAAACAGATAAAGGAAGATTTAAAGAAATACCAAGAAGACCGCATTAAGAAAATCATAGAGAAGAACAAAAGTTTAAAAACAATGAAGACAAATATAGGAAAAAGAAAACTAATCATGCTTAAAGCTGAGAACAATGAAGAAAGAGATCTAGGAGAAATAGTAAAAATCACAGAAAGATATTACACAGACCTATACAGTTCTAAAAATGACCCACCACTATCATCTAAACAGAATCTCACGAGGAAAATACAAAATGTTGGCTCAGAGGTATTACCAGAAATAACTGAAGATGAAATCGAAAAATCCATAAACGACATGAAAAGAAATAAAGCGGCCGGTGAGGACAAAATACTGGCAGAACTGCTAAAAGAAGGAGGAGACACGATAAAAAAAATGCTAAAAATACTGTTCAACAAATGTCTGTTTGAAGGTAAAATACCCAAACAATGGAGAAATGCCAACACAATCTTAATACATAAGAAAGGAGACCGAACAGACCTAAACAACTACCGTCCTATTTCCCTTTTGTCACAACTATATAAAACCTTCACAAGAATAATAAACAACCGACTAACCTATAAACTTGATAACTACCAACCAGTGGAACAGGCCGGATTCAGAAAAGGATACAGCACAATCGACCATCTACATACGCTTAAAATCTTAATTGAGAAAACCAATGAATACAACCTTCCGCTGTACTTAGCATTCGTAGATTATGAAAAGGCTTTCGACAGCATTGAACACTGGGCGGTTGAAGAAGCTCTGGTCAATAGTAGAATAGATTCAAGATACCGACAATTGATACATGATATTTACCAAAACGCAACCATGACCGTGATTCTGGACGACAAATTAATAACGGATAATATAAAAGTTAAACGAGGAGTCCGACAAGGCGATATAATTTCACCTAAACTGTTTACCTTGACCCTCGAAGACATAATAAAATCAACAGATTGGGAAAACAGAGGAATATGTATTAACAGAAAATACCTAAATCACCTTAGATATGCGGATGACATACTCCTGATCTCCTCGGAACGACAAGAACTGGAATTAATGCTGAATGAACTTCATGAAAAATCACTGCAAAAAGGCCTAAAAATTAACTTCAACAAAACAAAAGTAATGACAAACACGGAAGACCAAGAGGCAATAAAAATAAAAACAGAAAAAATAGAACAGGTAAATGAGTATATCTATCTAGGACAAGCAATCAGAGCTAATAGAGAAAATCAAACAGCCGAAATATCGAGACGAGTAAGAATGGGATGGGCAGCGTTCGGCAAACTTTCTTACGTTCTAAAAAATCAAACAATCCCTCTATACTTACGAAGCAAGGTATATAACTCCTGTATCATACCGGTGCTCACCTACGGAGCACAGACATGGACATTTACACAGGCCAATTTGGATAGGATAAGGAAGGCCCAAAGAGCGATGGAGAGACAAATGTTGGGTGTATCACTTAGAGATAGAAAATGTAACCAGTGGATCAGAACCAGAACAAAGACAGTAGACGCGATAGAACAAGCAGCAAAACTGAAATGGAAATGGGCTGGACACAATGAACGTCTCCAAGACGGACGATGGAACAATGCCATCGGAAAGTGGCGTCCATACAATGCAAAGAGATCAAGAGGCAGACCACAGATGAGGTGGAAAGATGACATCAGGAAACAAGGAGGTCCCACATGGCAGAGAACAGCTCAAGATAGGGAAAGATGGAGAGAACTGGGGGAGACCTATATCCAACAATGGAAGGATAGAGAATAGGTTCAAAAAAAAATAGTTTATTTAACTTGTTTTTTTAAATTGTTTTCTTTTTAGTTAATAGCAACATATTTTTGTATTTAGTTATGTGAGATTTCTTTAAGAATATTTTTAAAATTTAAAACCCTAACCATGTTATTTGTTTATGTAAACGCTTAAAACCTTTGCATATGTATTGTTTTTATTCCCCAGTGGCTCATTATTTTTTGTACACTCATATAAAATAACTAAAAGCGCAGAAAAATAGTGATTAAAAACGAGACACAGCTTTTTAAAAATTACGCTCTTTATTATAAACATTATAATTTTTTTTACCATGGGGTATACTACATGACTTTCTAGGGCAATATGACAAATACTGAAAATCGGATTTTTTGGTTACAAAAAGTTAAAAGATTTAAAAATCGTCTCGTTTTTGCACCACTTGACCCTACGGATTTTTGCAGCAAGCCCACAATATAATCCACTCTCTAATAATTATTATAAAATATTGTATCTATATTAACTTATCGCAGAGGCATTTGTCTGTGGCTAGGTATTTCACTCTTTAAAAATTTCTAAATACAACATTTGCTGTACCCTTGTCGAGCAATACATTTAACTTGCCACAGATCCTTTTAAATTATGCATGAAATTTGTGTAAGGAAACTTTCGGAGCAGTCTTTACATCGGCTTTTTCTCCTCTTCGAGTAAAGTCATCAGAGCGTCGAAAGAAAAGATTATTTTTTAATTAAATTTGATAACCATATCGTAAGTGCGACTGCAGCTGAGGATTTCATCAATTATTTATCTAATACTCTTTGCGAAAAGTGAAGCTCGGGTTCTGGAGCTTGGGGCTTGGTGTAGGGCAACGCAAAGAGCGCTAGAATTAAAAGCTGCCGGGAAAACATAATTGCCCTTCGGAGGCGTTTCGTTCATAGAGCCATGAAGATGATGCCTCTGGAGAATGAGGATGAATTTAGAATGGAAATAATATTAGTTTTAAAGGATCGTTCGCCTAGCTTGAAATTAGTTTTTTGTATTAATTATAACGATAAAGGAAAGCAAGACTACAGAATAAGCATTATTTTTGTTTTAATTAAGGTAATGCCAAAAGTAACTTTATAATAAATATATAGTACAAGTATATAGTTAATTAAATTGTAACATGACGTCAAAGAGCTATGACTACTGTTTGGGAAAGTATGTAGCATGTATTTTCATATTTTCATATTTTTTTTACTTTCTTTTACTGTACTAAAATATAATCTAATTCAATGTTATATCCTAACTTATTTGCTTTAAAATATATTGTTTCCTGTTATTTATACAATAAACTTAAATTATCGTCATTTAAAATCGCAATACAAAGGAGTGAATTATTGGTATGCCCTCGTCCTAAGGACGACCTCCAAGCGTAGCCAGAGGATTTCTGACCGTCTCAAGTCTCAAGAAGACACTTCATCACAAGACAGCGAACGAAACGCACCCAGTTTTATCGGTTCTCGTACTATAGGGGCCTCGTCGTTCAGGGCGCCAAAACGTGGTACCAAAGATATTTCACTGGCTACGAATACCTCAATATATCAAAGAGAAAGTCTACGTTTTTTGTACAGATAACAGTATGAGGTAAAGCCCGTTAATTCTTGTAATTTATTTACAATTATAGTTGCTACTTTCGCGACTTTTATTTGCAGTCAAAACATTGCATTTTCCTTCACTATTATTCTAATATCATTTATCAGTGACCTTAAAGCTGTACACAAAATATTTGTATTTATAAAAGTCAAATTTGCAGCATGAGTCGTAGATGAGTGTGAACCGTGTGAATATTAAGCATTATATGGTAGTAAAATACTACACTTTGTCCACACTCATCAGTTTCTCACTGCTATAAGTAGTATTCTTTCTGTTTCTACTGTATCTGCTCTCCTGCGTATTAGTCCGGCAGCAGGGCACGTTTCTGTACGTTTTTAAGGATGAACAGTTAAAAAATTTCTATCTTATGTAATTTTTTTTTGCTGAACACTTTGCTGAACATGTTGGTCAAGCATCTCAAAAAGTGGTAAAAATTTCTATATTTTTTTTTATTTTTTAAATAAATTAATTTACTACTAGTCCCATAGTGAAGTACGGATAAAAATACATTGAAAATAAAATGATATGTAGGGTAACGGATACAGTTGGTGGCCGGTCACTAGTCATTGGGCACTTTCGGCCACGTTGCTATATATTTGGTCTAACTATCATCATCCTCAGTTAAGATTATCTAGTTATTACGGAGTGTGTTGTTCGAAGCTTAACAGGTACATCGAGTTTAATAGTATATTACATAACGAGAGTTGTAAGAAGCTTATCACATGCGAGTAAAAAAGTTGCGCGCGAGCCGCGTAGCGGCGAGCGCAGTAATTTTACAAGCATGTAATAAGCTTATAACTCAAGTTGTGTACTATACTTTTTCTACCATTATTTTTGTTTATAAAAATAAAAATTAAATTACCACTATATTTACACTGACAGATTAATAATTTTTAATCTGTCAAAATAACGTCTGTTTATTCGTTTCTATGGTAACTCGACCAACTGACTTACGAGGCTTATGTGATATTACACATTTTTATAAAACTGAAGCGTAATTTTTTTATTACGTGCTAGTCATTACGTGTCAGTATCTGTTATGATGCATTTACTTAGCATCCAAATAGTAGGTAATATACAATTTACTAGTAAGAGAGTAGAAAAATAGTTTTTAAATAATTTGTTAAGAAAGGCTATTCACGAGGTAAGTTATCTTGGCTAATAGTATTATGTATCTGGGTATATCAATGTTTTTAGTAAGGTTATAAAATTTTGGTGGTAAATTTGAGTGGGCAAACAATGTGTCTTAAATATAACCGTGTTTTAATGATTGGTCTACCAGCCAATTGCTGTACCTACTTTGAATGAGGATATTTATTATAATTTAGGCTTTTTTAGCCTAGTTTGGTCCAAGATAACATATTTCAAGCATTTTTGTCTTATTTTTTAAAGCAATAATTAGTGGTTGGCCTACTGCCAATCACTAAATCACATGCCAATCATATTTTTTGTCCGGATTCCTTATTTATAAAATTAAAATTAGGTATTTCAGTTGTTATCAAATTAGTGCTAATGTGGTTATACCAAATCAAATTTAAAACGTCCGTATTGTAGGTAAAATTATTACTATTAAATAATTTTTATTTTTAGAATAAAAAATGCCAAATATCTGAAAAGATAAAACGTATCACAAACAATATACAGAACAAGATTTTCAGTCTGGTTTTCAGGTCATAAAAAATGGCACGAGCCAACGAAAATCCGCAGAAAAATTTAATGTGTCAAGTGCAACACATTGCAGTTTAGAGCAAGCAAAAATTTAATGAAAAGCTACCCTTAAGCTCAATCATATTCTTTGTTTGGAAGAAAAAAATCATTTACAGCATTGGATCATAACATGCAAAGACAAAGGATTTCTTGTAAGGGTGGAAGATATACAAGACTCGGTTAAAGGTTTTCTTGACGCAAATCCAACGTGCCAATCCTTTTACTGACAATCGGCCCGGAAGAAATTGGTATAGATTATTTTTAAAGCAACCACCAGATTTAAATGAGAGAACTCCAGAAGCAGTAAATTATGTCTGAAAAAGATATAAAAAAATGGTTCACCGGTGTTCAAGAATGCTTTCTTTGTAAAGGTTACATTGATATTCTTCAAGACCCTTTACGTGTTTTAAATGGCAATGAAACCTGTTTCCTCTTATGTCCCAAAAATAAACGAGTGTTGGATGTAAAGGGAATAAAAAATGTATATCAAATAAAGCATCACTCCAAAGTGTTTCTTGATGGTTATGTTTAACTTTGCAGCATCTATAGATATGACAGCACCAATGATTATTAACCTTCATAAATGAATTCCTAGCCATCTTCTAAATTCCGATTCACTCGAATGGGGCATAGGATTTAGCTATACGGGATGAAGGAAGAATAAACACTTCTATGAATACATAGGAAACGTCTTATATAAGTATCTACTTGCGAAAAACATTAGATTGTCAATCATTTTGTTCGTTTATAGACATAAAACTCACTTAACCATTCAAACCAGTCAATTATGTTCAAAGTTATATATTATTTTAGGGCATTATATCCCAATGCGACCAGAAATATACAACCTGCAAATATTGCTGCATTTAAACCAATAAAGGTAAATTGAAACCGGACAGTATTAAAGATTAGACACAAAAACCAGAACACAGTAGTTACCAAATAGAATTTTGCATTGGTATTTAACCCAGCCATTACTCAATTAAAATCAGATTTCATAATTAATAGCTTTAGAGCATCTGGATTGTATCTATACAACCTTAAAGCAATAGACTAATTCAAATATTTAGGAAGGATCAAAGACCCGAATAAAGGTATTAATCTTACTATTTCTATGGCAAAATCCATAACATATGAAGATTTTGAATACACAGGTGAAGCTGCAAAGATATTAGAATCTCAAAGTTTGGATAATTGCAAAGAACTTAATGAAGATTCAAAATTGCTTTTCAATATATTTAATTTATTTCAAAATACCATAGATCTAGTCACGATTTAGACTACAGAGATAGGTGAAATCACAAATGATGTACAAGATATGTCTATCATCACAGAAACCCATATATCTTCAGCTTTGACATTTAACCCTGTAGGTGGCAATGAAATAATATTTTTATTAAAATTAAAGTTTTTTTAAGATTACGGATAAAAAAAGTTAGATGTTGATTTAAGAGTTCAAGCAAAATAACATCATATATTCCTGTTATTACAGAAGAACATCTACTTTAGGAATTTTGAGTTTAACTTCCAGGTACTATCATTTATTTACGAAATTATTGATGTGTTATTAGAAACTCACTTGTCTCGTATGCTTTTTGGACCTAAAAAAGTACCTAGTTACTTAAAGTTACAAATTTAGGAAAGTAGTATGTATTAAATGGATTCACTGTACATAAATGTTATTATATGTAATACGTACGTACCTCCGGCTCTGGTAATAAATTTTTACTATTTTCTAAAGAAAAAGAAACTGTACTATGTTCTATAGCCGGACACACCAGTTTATAACTTCTAGAACTTTTATTCATTAGGCTTATATTATTCATTTTGATGGAATTATAAAATAAATCTAACCTAATTTTATTATGTACATGTAACTTGGCAAAAAATGACAACACTCCAATCGTTGTTGGTTGTTGGTTGACGACTGATGCACAATCCCCAAGTGTTCGAACTTTGCTTTAAAATAATGAATTATCCGACAAACGATGTCGCGTAATTTGATCTCTTGAAAGGTAGACAATATATTGCTTGATTTGATATTCCAATTTTTTTTTGTAAGAGTTTTTAATTCTGTAAAATCAACTTGGCTTTTAATTCGATATTACCGATCTTAAAGTGAGATTTTTCTTAATAAAATAACCAATGTCGCTTAATACATGTTCTTAAAAACTGCTTTATTTTATACTTTTTTACAAAAAAGCATAATTTTATACATATATGGGCACTCTCAACGCACAATCGATCAAATGAAAACATTTAAATACTGGGAATGATAATAAATGACCAATGGGATTCTCAACAAGAAACAAAATGCTGTACCGAGCAAGCAAGACAAGCTTTCATCAAATTTAAACCGCTAGTATGTAACCGCAATATTTCCTTCAATCTCCGCTACAGGATGGTTAAATGCTATGTATGGTCCATATTATTATACGGCATGGAGACACGGACGCTAAGAGTACCTTCCGTTAATAAGTTGAAGGCCTTCGAAAATGTGAACGTTGCGAAGAATGTTCCGCATACCATGGACAGATAGGGTGAGAAACGAGGAAGTCTTACTAAAGGCAGATACTGAGAGAGAACTACTCAATTTTATCAAGGTACGAAAAATTAGATACCTTGGTCATATTCTGAGAGGAAGAAAATACGCAATCCCTCAACTAATCATCCAGTGAAAGATTGAAGGCAAGAGAGGAGTAGGTTGCAAACAAATGTCGTGGCTACGGTACACAGACATACCGCAAAACACAAACGTCTGGTCCTAAGATAATTTGCTAACGCACTACGGCCCTATAAGAAGATTGGCACTCTATCTGCGAGATGTCACTATTATCTCGATTTTGAATTTTTGGCGCTTAATCCGTTATTATATAACACGGTCCAAATACAGGTGATATTGCAGATACAAATATCACAATCATTATAAATCCAAGTAAAATTAGTATGATTGAATAGGAATAATAAAATAACTGTACCTAATAATTGTCAAAAAAATTGACGTTGATGTAAAAACAACTAGAGAATTGAGAAACGTCAGCTTTTGGACAACTAACCAAAGGTGGAAGTTTTAATATTTTTATTAATTAAATGCGAAACTACAATTTATAGTATTCATTTAATTTATTCATCAAAATTAGCTTCAACTAAAATAAAATTAGTATGGTTAAATAGGTTTTTTCAATACCTTTCAAACGAGGTATAACCTGCCATAAGGTTCTATTTAAACTTATCTGTCACAGTGTTTCTGTATCTGTAACTATTACGTCACTTGTTATGACTATTAAGAAGCCTACATCTGTTAATTATCTTTTTTCAAATTTCACAATTATAAGTAAGTAAAGCTCGGATTTATAGGCAACAAAAATTGAAGAAAAAGACGCCTATAAAGGCAAAGATTTTTATTAAAAAAGGCAGGAATATTAACATTTAGGTAAAATATAGGTAATAAAGGAATATAACTTATTTGTACAAAGTGAATTAACGTAATATTAACTTAAGGCAGGTATATTTACACATCATAATCATAACATTAGTATAAATAAACTAGTAACTAAATAACTGTAAATTAATAATTAAACATTGTAACCACTTAAAATTTTATTATTAATACAAACTAAAAAAACTAAATGTTTTTCAATATTTTCGGTCTTAAAACTATGCCTTCGACCACATAAAATTAATTTGTACATTGAAAACGAACGTTCGACATCGACAGATGTAATTGGAGCATATTTCAGAGCGGATAATAAATAGTTATTTCCAGATTCCGATTAAATTTTCGTCTTTAAATTATCTATTAATTTTACTGACTCACATGCGAGTTCCTGTTTCAATTTGGGATTTTTTAATATTTTTTTTGCTTCTCGAATGGCTTCGGAAATATCATCATAAAAATCTGACATAACTAATTATATTTCATTGCAGTATTCAAAGTAAAAAAACTGCTTCGAGACAGGTTCCCCACCTTGTAATTACTGGTTTAGGTGGCAAAGGGACACCGGGAAGTCTTTCTTTATATATTTGCACCCTCAACGGAGCCTTTACAAAAACTTTTTTCATCAAATTTATAAAACTATTTACCAACGGAAACAGATTTCTTATTTCTTCAGCAATTCTATTTACTTGGGCTACACAAGTGCAATGAATTAAATTAGGATAAAAAATCTTTAAATTAACAGCAGCTTTTAATATATATGCAGCAGCATCTGAAAGCACTAAAACTATTTTATTCACTGGTATAGCGTTGGGTAAAAAGAGTTTGGTAAACTATCTTGTATAAATTGACTTGTTAAATTGTTTGTTTTTTCCAATTCTTTAACGGCAACTAATTAAGGTTTTCTCGCAAAGTTTTCGTTCAAAATTCCAATCATAAAATTAGCTATATACCTGCTGCATACATTTGTCGTTTCATCCACGATAATATACAAAAAATTGCCCTCTAACACCTGCTTAATTTTTGAAATACATTTCACATAACATTTTTCTACAGTATGTTTTCTTAATGTACTCTCGTCCGATAAGAATTTATTAAGATATTTTTTGAAAAAGCATTTTAAAACTAGGGTTATTAACTTTATATAGAGGACTGTTGGATGCAATCGTCATCTAGCATAAATCAAATTAAAATGCGTGTTCCTCCTTTTTTTTGAACTGCTTAAACTATCCCGCAGAGATATTTGGGCTAACTTAGAGTAATTTAATTTTTTCAAATTACGTTTATGAAGTGCGGCTCCACAATGCTGGTCAAGAAAGTACATTTTTTCTACTTGAAATTTGAGAATTAAAAAAAATAATTAGAATTCTAAACCCGCTTTAGAATTTAGTTATGTTGGGGGAAGAGAAAAAAAGAGAAAAAATAAAACTTACCGATTGGCCGCATGGTTTACAAAATGCTTGATCTCCTTCTAGAGAAAGTTCCAAATAAGGTGCGATCCAAAGCCTTAATTTGGATTGTCATCTTTTCACACAAATGTCTAAAACGTTTTAAAACGTGTTCTTTGCTTTTCGGTATACACAACAAAACTAAACTAAGATATAGCAATTTGTGACTAAACTCTGATATATTAACCGACTGTACAACTGATAATAAAACTAATAAAGCTTAGGATTTCCAAATAGTTAACCCTCAACTCTCGATTAGGTGTATTTTCCTAAAAATCTGTTATATAAACAAACCATTGATATTTTATTATTGACCCAAAATTTTAATATAGAATGGTTTAGTAATAAAATAATATCATTGGTAGTACCATGAGATTTTAAAAAAGGCACAAATAGGCGGAATTTGCGAAAAAAAGGCAAAAAGTGCAAAAAACAATTATAATAGGCAAAATAGACAAAAAAGGCATTTTGCCTATAATCCGAGCTTTAATTATAAGTATAACCGTTCAAAAGACACGAACGGACTTTTGACTAGCACTGTATATAACTAGCTATAAAATAAATTTAAACATACTAAAGTTTTTGATTTGTGTAGTTGTTTACATAGAAATGTGTAACTTTACTGTACTAAGCATTAAATTAGCCCACCTTCAAAGAAAAATGGCAACCACTAATTTAAAACCGTAAACAAATCAGGCCGTAAATATATCAATACGTGCTGGATCCATCGCGGGTGTATGTTTATTCCTAAATATTCGGTAAGTATATTATTCTTGATACGAAATTCAAAATGAATTAAAAATATTTGTAGTAGCGCGTTCGGAAATAGTGTCTGTTTATTGACGTTACATACTTTATCTGCAAGCAGCAAGCCAGATACTACACCATGTGCGCCTACCGGTAGGAAGTTTAAGGCCCGTTACAGGGTGAAACACTTTAACTTGGAAATAAACATTTTAAGTATTTTATGAAAAGAAAACAGTTTTTAGGAAAACAAATATTTCATATAATCTTATTTTTCTTGTTTTGTCTATCCTGTGGATGTTCACTAATGTTTTGGTACAGGTACCTTATCGACTGTCGATCTGAATGAAATCATAAATGACATTCAGGTTCATTGCTTAACACTCTTGGGTTCTCGAATTTCTTCTTCTACCAGTCATGCATTTATTATCTATCGCAGTAACATCATATATTATATAGAAGACCCTTATAAAATTAAAGCTATATAGAGATACTAAATTTTCGTTTTTACAAAAAAGATGCGAATTTTGGCAAAATTTTGAACATAAATGCCATAAATGCGAAATATGGAGTTTTTGTTTATTTCCCCAAAATATCTGCAGGTGCTCAATTCACCCCTAAATAAGTAGGTAGATACGAAGGTACGGAAACATTTTAGAGAAAGTTTTCTATTGTAATTTTTGAAAAAATTGTTTATTGTTGTAACACATGTTAACACAAAAGGATCTTTCATTGTTTATCATTAAATAGATAAAGATCAGATAAGGAATTGATATTTTCAATGTTGATTCTTTGAGAAATATAAAGAAGCCGACTGTTGTTATTTGCATTCGGTCTTTTGTATTGGTAAAAATCTAGGTAGGGATAAAAGTAGGCTAATTCTTATTTTCTAGACATAAAATAGTCAACCAAGACAATCAGTACTCATTCAGTCAATTGTTACTGAGTGAACATAGTCTTTCAAAAAAGCTTTTATAGTAAAATAAAGTTACTTTAAGTATCCCCTAAAATGGGACGCATTAAAACAATTTTGAGTGATTTTGAGTCAAAGAATTTGCAACAGATGACCTATATCTGTGTGACACAAATATTGTGATGTGTAAGTATTGTAATACTCGTTTGGAATGTAATAAAAAGGACACACTACAGAAACATGTGAAGTCGACTAACCACATTAATAAGAAAAAATCTATAGAATCTACTTCAGGAACTAAGCGACAAATGTCAATTGTTAGTAGCTTTGAGAGACAGAAACGAGCAAAAGAAGAAAATAATACTTTTGCGTAGGAGAGAGTTAATGTGTCTGAAAGCAAACATTCCACTTCATAAATTGGATCATCCAGCTGTGCGTGAATATATTGCTAAATATGTGCAGGAGTCGCGTGCTCTTTCATGTGCGGACACTTTAAGGAGAAAGGTAGTGCCACGGTGTAAGGAGAAAGGTAGTGGGTGGGAAAAAGTCAATATAAAGCAACAGCTGAAAGACAAGCTTATTGTAATAGTACCAAAGGAAAGTTCAGATGGACAAGGAAAATGTGTTTTTGCTAGTCTCTTCAGAATTTTAGATTCTGTACTACATCAAGAATGTTTTTTAGCAAGTGTTTTCAGATTCAGAATCAGATTCAGAAAGATACATGTCTGCTTGCTTTAACCTATAAAAAATTCTAATAAGGCCACATATCTTACATTACCGGTGTTGGGCTTATAAAGTTAAACTTGTTGGTGATGTTTTTGTAGGAGAGTCCAAAGAGTTTAACATGTTTACAGCAATAGTCAAGTCAGCCTTTTGTCTTTCAAGAAAAATGAAGAACTCTTGAATTATTTAAAGGAAAATGTGCCCAATCTCCCAGCAAAATTTTATCCAGCACCAGTTCTAACTAGATAGAACTCTTGGTTTTCAACAGTCTCATATCTGTGAATATCTTAATCACATACTCATTTTTTTTTATGTGTGGGAGAATAAAAATTCCAGTAATAAATTTCTCAAAGTCAATTACACCGATGAAAGTTTCAGACGTAAAATAGAAATTTAAATGACCTTCTCCACCGAGTTCTGTCAAAAATTAATGAAATTAATAGACGATTTGGAAGAAGCCAGTTATTCATTCGCCCATCTTTTTTGGAACTAAATAAAGGACCTAAAATCACCACTTTAACACCAACTCCTAGGTTATTTCGATGTAAAAACATCTCGATTGCTCACTGAAAATGAACAAATTGACTCTACACTAAAGGAAATGCTCATGAAAGCAAACTGCAGTTAATAAACTAACTCCCCATAGGATTTTAAAAGACACAAACGAGGCTTCTTTACACATTGGACAGTTATAGTTATTGGACAGCATGTATAGCTGCAAGTTTTACTGTGAAACCGAGTATGGTCTCTGAAAGCTTTTCTAAAATTATTTTTTTTAGTACAGTGACGCAATAGGAGTACATATAAATATACTCACTTTCACAGATTAATCCTTCAATCGATACGAAGGAACGAAGATCCCAATGCGAAGGATATTTTGCTTGCTACACAAGGCTGTTTTCCGTCATTTGCTAAAGCAGCATTACAGAGCATCTGGAGTCTAACGAACAGCGTAGACGCAGAACGATTCTTTAGCAAATATAATATTGTAGTGACAGATCGAAGAACAGATCTTAAAGAGTCGAATGTCAAAATTACAACGATGTTAGCTTTTAATTGTTTTTGTTGTTGTACTCGTAGTTGAAAATAAATGCGAAATTGCGAAATTTTGTATTTATAAAAAAAAATAAATGCAAAATTCACGTCTTTTTTTGCGAAAATTCCGTACATGTATCTATAACCTAATTAAAATTAAAAAAGGTGATCAAAAACAAGTCTTGCAAAGTTCCCAAAATTTCGTTTGGGAAAATATTGGTAAGAATGTCGATGAGGTTAAAAAAATTTAGAAAACCAGTTAAGAAATCTGTGAAAAGAATTTAAAAGACGGCTAAATGCTAAAAAAGAAGGCTTGCTTGACAGAAAATACATTAGATTTAATAGAGCATGGGCGACGAGAAAAAAACAATGAAAAACTTAGAAATACAAATAGAAATACGACATAGAGATACGACACCTTAAATATGTATAAAAAAGTGAAAGAAGCTGGTATCTTATATAAGACAAAATGATGAACATGTTAAAGTAATACTTAAAGTACAGAACAAACTTATAGAATGGGAAAATTACATTTCGAACCTTTTCAAAGACGATAGGATTGGATATTACTAACTTGCAACGCTTATTAAAACACTCTGGAACACAAGTCTTACGGTCATAAAATAAGACAAAGTGACAGGTCTTGATGAAATTCCAAGTAAAATATATAAGCTTTAAAATGATAACAATGCTTTATAGACTATAACTTTATTTTTCAATTCATTCTTACCAGCGAAACACTAGCATACTGATTGGCCCAATTCACTGTTCATAGCTTTTCCTAAGAAGACAACAGTGAGAACCCGTGCTGATTATAGAACTATCAGTTTGTGAAGCCATTTATTGAAAATTTTTCTAAAGGCTGTATCTCTATAATCGCGAGGAATACCCAAGTGACACACACTTTGGTTTCCGTAACGGGTTTGGAACGAGAGAGCCAGTGTTTGGAACGAAGCTTAAAGATGTCGTGATATATCTATAGACATGTACTGTTATTTTATTGACATTCAAATATCATTTAATCGTGTTAAGAACTCTATATTGATCGAAGTTCAAAGAGACATTGGGTTGGATATTAGAGATGTTCGTATAATTGCAAATTTGTACAACAATTAAACAACATCAGTTTATGTAGATGGTTTGGCATTATAGGCTCTTAATATTAAAGTGAAGTACAGTAGGGATACCTATTGCCGCCCCTGCTTTTTAACGTTTACGCCGAAAGAATTTTCAGAAATGCACAAGAAGGAACAATTGTAAATGGTGAGGTCATCAATAATTTGCGGTAAGTGGACGACACAGTACTCCTAGCTTCTATTCAAGAAGATCTAAAAACATTACTTAATAGTAGAAAGTCTCGGTGAAATCATATGTAGAATTGATAAAGCCAAAGCTGCTTTTAGAAGGATGTCCAAGATATTATTTAACAAAACCTAAAATTGGCATTACAGATCTTCCTACTTTGCTGCTACGTGTTCTCGGTCTTAATTTATGGTGTCGAGTCTTGGACTGTGAATAAAAGTGAACTAAATTACCTTAAGGCTTTATAAATGTGGGGCTATAGAAGAATTTTAAATGTTTATTGGGCGTTTCTCTGTTTAGCGGTGTTTAGATACGTGTCTTGCCGTACTTACACTAATATCAAAGAGATCGAGCAGATTTTTGTCCGTTGTCTATACGATTTAATAGTCACGAGAATTTGCGGTAATTGCATCAGAAAACATGCGTTTATGATAGACACATGTAAATGGAGAGCAAAGCGTCTTTTCGGTATGGTTACCACAGTCAGAGAGATGAAAAGCGTATTGCTGGCACGCAGGTTTACAGTCAAGAGAGAGATTTGCGATATTTGTAGGAACCGCAATGAGAGAAAAAGCTATGACGACGTCCGTTGGCGATAGACGCAGTTAGATGGCAGAGGTCTATTGCTAACAGGAGTCAACAGTCGAGAGATAGACCAAAAAGGCATTTCTATTTGGTACGAACGTTAAGATCGGAAAGAGCGTTTTTCTTGCTATTTTAAAACTGTCCATATGTCTTAAGGGATGGGGTTAATGTGGGAGTAGGAATTGTTACTAAGTGTTGATTTAAGGTAATGATTTTTAATATTGAGGTTAGGAATTATAAAAAATAATACAGCAACAAACAAACGAAGGAAACACAACGAATATAGTTATACGATCTAATTCAGGTAATCGAGAAAACAAATGAGAAATAAATGGAAATATTGACGAGAAAGAGTTGGAAAGAATGAGGAAAAAGAGGATTATTACATCTGGTTATAAAAAAAACTTAATCAAGAAAAATAAATGGATGACAGACGACATCTTGAAATTAACGGAACAACGTCGACTGATAAAATCTAATGTAACAGAATATAGACACCTGTAGACAAGAATAAAAAAGGAGATCAAATTAGCCATAGAAAAATAAATGAGAGAAAGGTGCGACGAAATGGAGGATGTAATATCTAAACACGACTTATTTAATATGAATAAAAAAACTAAAAGAAAATGAGTAACATAATTAAAAAAACGAGTTCCCTGTATACTCGTTGAAAATAATAACAAAATTATTGTAAATAAGCACAAAATAAGAAAAGAATGGCAGCTGTATATATCAGATTTGTTTGAAGATGACAGGAATAATATTGCCGAGTTCTACCAAAACTGTACTGACGGCTCAGAAATTATGAAAACGCTATAAATAATGCTAAAATTAGAAAAGCTTGTGGTCCAGATGGTACACCAACTGAGTTGCTGAAACTAATAGAGAATGATAACATAAAAGTAGTAATAAGACTTTTTAATTCAATATATAACACCAGAGTGCTTCCCGCAGATTGGCTCAAATCCACCTTTGTCGCAATACCTAATAAAACAATGCGAGAAATTGCTCGGAATATCGATTAATTAGCGTCATGAGCCACACTCTTAAAATTTTCCTCAGAATACTTCACAACAGAATTGGAGGCAAATGCGAAGAAGATCTTGAAGTTACCCAATTTGATTTTAGAAATGATATGGGAACCAAGAAGGCACTTTTTGCGTTTAACATCCTATTCCAAAAATGCCGTGACCAAAAAAAGATATTTTTGCATGTTTCGAGGACTTTGAAAAGGCATTTAATGAAGTACGGCATGTAAAATTAATGCAAATACTGAAAAATATCGGAATAGATGACAAGGATATTCGTGTCATTAAAAATTTGTACTGGAATCAAACTGCTACCGTAAAAATTGGAGATAACTACACCGATGAAATCTCTATACAACGAGGAGTCAGACAAGGTTCTATTTTATCGCTAACATTTTTAATGTTTACTCGGCCTAGTTATTTAAAAGGGCACTTAAGAGACAACTCATATGGAATAAAAATCAAGGGGGAACTACTTAATGTGATTAGATATGCAGACGATACAGTAATTTTATCAGATAATATTGAAGGTCTTAAAATTCTGCTTAATTATATTCACGAGGTAGGAGAGGAAATGAACATTAAATAAACTCAAACACAACCAAATTTTAGAGTTAAGTCGTAACCCACATCCCGATGCAAAGCTTCACTTAAACGGAGTCCAAGTTGAGAAAGTCCACAAATGACATATTTGGGAACTGTTATAATGGACCAAGTAGATTCAGACATATAAATAAAACGTAAAATAGCAATGACTAAAACAACTTAATGAAAATGAAGTCATTTCTTTGCAACAACTATCTCAATTTAAAACTAAGGCAAATAATGGTTAGGTGCTATGTTTAGTCCGTACTTTTGTATAGTGGAAAAGCGTGGTCGCTAAAAGTATCGATCATGAACAAAATTGAAGCATTGGAATTGTGGGTTCATAGACGAATGCTGAAGATACCTTGGACAGCAAGGAAAACTAATGAAGAAGTACTAAGGAGCGTCAACAAAGAAAGAGAACTGCTAAATATTGTTACAACATCGAAAAATAAAGTCTTATCTGGGACATATAGTAAGAAGTCGATATAGAATATTACAACTGACCCTTAAAGGCAAAATAGAGGGCCGTAGAGGTGTAGGAAGAAAACGAATTTCTTGGTTAAAAAAGATTTGTGAATGGATTCAGATACCAAATGCAGGACAACTATATCATATTACAGAACATCGAGAAGCCTTTACAATGGTGATCGCCAACGTCGGATAATTCTGATATGGCACGCAAAGAAGAAGAAGATCCAATGCTTAAATTGTAGTATTTTAATTTTATTTCAACTGTTTTTAAATTATTGTTCCCGTAATGGTTTTGTGTCAATGATTTTTATGCGATCTCCGGATCTATTCTTCGTGCTGAAATTTACGTTATTAGTAGATCTTTTAAAAATAAGTATTTTCTAAGTTTTTCGTATTTCTAAGACGTTTTTGGTTAATTTTTTATTCATATAATCATATATGGTGCCTTGTACTGAGTTCACTTTTGGTGGAGATTGAACACATAAATATTTCTGATTTTAGTAATACCTTGATTTATCATCATATTTTTATATGTTTTTATAAAAGTACACCCTGTGAATGATCTCACAATTTTGTTCACGCGCATGTTAAAAGCAAGTATTTTTAGCGTAAGAAACTCAAGTGTTGATTGATGCTTATAAAAAGTTTAAAATTCTATCAGGGATTGAGAATTAGTGGTTTCTGACAGACATGTGTGCCGAAAATACGCTTCCAAGTATGAGTCGAATATGATTAATGTATTTGGTTCTATATACCCGTAGAGAAATTCGACGAGAGAAAGTTACAAAACTATCTCTAAGATGATTAAAAATAAATGAAGTTAAAAGATAAAGTATGTTAAAAAAAAAAGAATAATACTGTGCAATAAAAATCGATAAAATAATTTGATTCAAATGTTATTGAAAGTAGTAAATCGAGATGAAAAGTTCGGATTCATTCGAAAACATATTCCCATAAGATAGTTTTTTTAATGACGTTGGTGACACACCCCAAAATAAAGTTAAAAAAGTCGCCCATGTGAAAAGTGGTCATAATTTGTTCAATTTTTTTTTAATTGTAAAAATCGCCTTCGTCTTTGTCCATTTGTAGACTTATCTCGTGCTATTCGTACTATTCTATCTCTGACATTCTACTGACGTGTTCGTTCTATCCTGTTCTCGTTTTGTCACCCATCCATTTATTTCTTCTATTCTGCTAGCTGTTCTTATGTTTTCGCTTCTCTGCCTAATTAATTTTGCGTTTTTTCCTGTTTTAAATTGTATCTACCTCGAAAAGGATTAAGTTTACAGAAAAATTACAACAAACCTATTTTGTTTAGAATGATTAAAAAAATTTAAAAAAATTGTTGGGACCAAAAAAAAATGATTGTTACAATTTGGTAAAAAATTGTTAAAAAAATTGGGACAAATTTTAGTCTGGGCGACTCTTGAACCTGATCTTGGAGTAACTCGTGAAAATTATTTTTCGAGCTTTTCGCCTTATCTAGTAATATGAACAGCATTTTACTCTAATTACTTAATAAATTTTTCTTCTTCTTTTTACTTCTTGTATGTGGGTTTTAAAGACTCTTTCTTTTTCAATATTAGCTTCCTAAATTGTTTAAATTGTCGCACCATCTTTTTCTTGGTCTGCCAAAATACTTCTTCGTCCATTTGGTGACTTATCTGGCGCTATTCGTACTATTTTATCCTCTGACTTTTATGTGTTAATCTTTGGAGCTCGTCTTTTGTGTCGGCGATTAAAGTGGCGTCGTCTGCATAACATAATTATATAAAGAGATGTATGCCTAACGAGTCACCCTGTCTGGCTCCGCTTTGTACTGGTATACACTGTTTTAGTTTTCTATTTATCTTTGCCTGTAGTCGATTATGGGAGTAGATGTTTTGTAACAATAAAAACACTGAAAACTTTGTTTTCAAACTTCCACAAAAATTTATTTGAAATATTATCACTACAGCTGTTTCGGCTGATTGCCATTCTCAAGTGATGTATTTTGGCTTGGGTTTACAAATTTATAGTCTCTAATGAAATAGGTTGAGGAGGGGAGAACTGTTTGTCTCAAGTTGGTCATTCAGAATTATATCTGTGTTTTTTAATTTGTTGATTTCCATAGATTCTAACAAAGATAGCTTAAGGCCCTTATTTTGAATGTGAAGAATTTTAAATTTGTCATTAAAAGAATGATTATGATCTAGAAGGGAAGTGCGTATGTCGAATCTGTTTTTCTATTCTTGAAAGCCCTTTTATGTTCTGCTATTCGTTTATCAAAGTTTCTACCAGTTTGACCGATGTAAGTTTTTGGGCAGTCGCCACATTCAAGTTTGTACACACCACTATTTAAGTGTTTTTTATTTTGGCTCTTGTTATTTTTAATATATTTGCCTAGGTTGTTATTTGTTCGGAAAGCTGGTGTTATTCCTTTCTTTTTTATGTGTTTGGCAATTGTTGTTGTTATTTTGCCTGTATATGTAATCGAGCAGAAGGTACTGAGTTTTTCTCTGGTGGTGGAAATACTAATTTCAGGGCTTTCTTGTGTAGTTTTTGATTTAACATTTTATTAATTGTTTGTTCGTTGTATCCGTTGTTTACTGCTATCTGCTTAATTATATTTAATTCTGTCTCAAAGTTGTATTTTGACATAGGAATTTCTGTTAATCTATGTAACATACTATGATAAGCTGCCAGGTTCTGTTGTGTTGGATGGAATGACGAATTTTGTATAGTCGTGTCAGTATGGGTAGGTTTATGAAATATGGAGAAGTCATGTTTGTTTTGAAGTCTGCTAATTTTTAAATCTAAAAAATTTATGGATTGATTTTGTTCTGTTTCTATTGTAAATTCAATATGACTATGAAGTGAATTAATATATGTTAAAAATTGGTCCAGTTGCCTGTTAGTTCCTGTGAAGTAGATGTTTTTGATGGTTTGTATAATATTGATTGGTATGTTTCTTTTATACAGTAGGTTTAAGACGTCTTCGACTTGAATGCGATCGAAAGCCTTTGTCAGGTCTGTAAAACATAGATATGCTAGTTTATTGTACTCGATGGTCTTTTCTGTGATTTGTCTTAGTATAAATACGGCGTCTACGCAGGATCTTCCGGATCTAAATCCCTGTTGTTCATCTGATAAAGTTATATAAAAAAAAAGAACTTTTAGAATTTATTTTCTAAAGTTTATTTAAAATATTTTTAAGACCGCTGGCCATTTATATTTTCTTTTTTGAAATGGCTCCTTTATTGTCATATTCTAGAGCAATTACTCTCTCCTCAATTCTTTTTATTAACTTTTTAGCTCGGTAGGTTTTTCCATAATTATTGACGGCTTGTTAAATATAAAATTTAGTTTTCGTTCTAGTTATAGTACCTTTACCAGTCCGTGTATATCGTGTCTTATTAGCCCTTACTACTGAAAAAAATTGTATTTTGGTTTCTCTCGAAGTTTTAACCAGAGTATAACGTTAGATCACCGAATAAAAGAATCTGATGAGCTGGAAAGCGCTGCTTAAAATCTACTCCTATAAGAATAAGGGGTAATCCTGAAGACAACAATGTGCTATGACATATCAAATTCTAACCTAAAAACGGGATCGCGTGGAAAATGGCAAAGGACCCGAAATCTACTCGATAAGACACAGCCTAATAGACAAACACACCAGCTAACATTTGCACTAAATTAAGTTCGTAATGACACCTTAAATATTTATATTAACAATCTCTCTCCAAATGACCAATCTATATGGAGAGCAACTGAAAAATTTAAGAAACCGACACCTCCAATTCGTTTAATACGAAAACCTGATAGAAGTTGGGCTTAGCTAGCGAATATGTAGATGCAACCTGCCAATTATCACCTTCAATAAAAGCGTGTTTTCCATTTGAGGTTTACAAAATGATAATGAGTAACAACTTTCACAAAGCTCCAGGATACAATTTAATCGATCGAAAAATCCTAAAACATCTTATTGTCGATACATATTGCTGCAGTTAAGCAATTTTACAATCCAGTGGAAGTATACCCATACTATAATGATTGGAAAGCTATTTAAAGGACTACTAATAAATAGAATAAGCGAAACTGTATTACTCTAAAAGATAATATACGAATACCGGTGTTGGTTTCCGTCAAAAAGCTTTAACAATTTAACGGTTTTACAGAATAGTAAATAAATAAAAAAAAATTGTCCCTTCCTGTGCCTAATCTGTACTGCTGACATACCTATTACAGATGATGTTACAGTGGCTACTTGCCGATAAGACAGCCGTTTTAGTTTCAAACAAAGACTCAGACATAGTATCCGAAAAGCTGCCAAATGACTTGCATGCATTAGAGAATTGATTGACAAAATGAAACAATAAAGTCAATAACGAAAAATCTGCCCAAATCACATTTACGACAAGAAGACGCACTTGTCCACAAGTTAGTCTAAACAACGCCCATTCCTCCTAGACTCTTGTGAAATATCTTGTGTTGCATTTGTACCGAAAGCTGATCTGAAAGTAACACATTAACGCCAAGAAAACTCAGCTTAATATAAAATTTAAAAAAATGAATTGGTTACTTCGCAGAAAGTCACAACTGTCATTGGAAAACAAAATACTGCTTTACAAAGTCATGCTAAAACCAATATGGACTTACGGCGCAAAACTCTGGGGCTGTAACAAGCCTTCAAATACAAAAATTTTGAAAACCTTTTAATCAGAAACACTGCGTTTGACAGCTAACCCTTGGTATGTGAGCAACGCAACCAACAACAATGACTCAGGAGCACCAACCGTAAAAAAAAAGTCATATCACTTTACGCCAACAAAGCCAATATTCTTAATTCAATGCACCATAACCAAATTATCAGTGAATCAATATCAGACTGAAGAGTACTCCGTCTATCAACAGAAAAAACCTATCGCTGGACGGTATCCCAATCAAGTCAATATTATCACATTTACTAATTATTTAATAAATGTAAATTTGCATTTAAAAATTAAAAAATATATATTTTCGTATATTCGAAAAAGGAAATTATTATTTTAAATTAAGATAAAAACAGATATTAATATATACAGGGTGAGTGGGGAGGAACGCACCAAACTTTAAGACTGTATAATATACGTAAAAATAAGTAAAAATAACTCATATGTTGTTATTCGATTTTCATTTGTTTTCGAGTTATTAGCGATAATAAACACAAAGTTGTAACTTAACATTATTTTAATGTTAAATGTTCTTATAATCAATTTTTAAATGAATGAACATTCAACGTTGCTCTTCTGATTGCGTCATGGTTTGCTCTAATTGTGGCTGCAACATTTTTAATGCGTCGAATTAGAGCATCGCGAGTGTCGACTTTTACCTTGTAAACTTCATTTTTAAACCAGCCCCATAAAAAATAGTCTAATGGTGTTAGGTCTGGAGACCTCGAAGGCCAACTAATAGGACCATTGCGACCAATCCAACGCCTTGGAAATTTTGTATTTAAATGTTGCCTGACCTGACGAGCAAAATGTGCAGGAGCTCCATCGTGCTGATAATACATTTGCATTCTGATATTTAGTGGAATGTTCTGTAGGAGTCCTGGCAATTCATTCTGTAAAAAATTCAAGTACTCCTCTCCTGTAAGGCGGTTCTCAAATATGAAAGGGCCAATTAAATAACCGTCGATCACACCACACCACACGTTTACTGAAAATGTGTGCTGAAAACTAGCTTCAATTGTTGCATGTGGATTTTCATCTGACCATACATGTGAGTTGCGGCTATTATTAATACCGTCTCTGGTGAATGTTGCTTCATCGGTAAAAAGTATGCGGGATATAATACGACGATTATTATTTATCCATCGACAAAATTGCATACGGCTGGCATAATCTTCTGGTTGTAGGTGCTGTACAGTGTACACGTTGTAGGTGGTATGGATATAAACCTTGCTTGTGAAGTATGTTAATTACTCTCGTTTGAGGAATGGCTAAATGAGTACCGATTCTTCGTGAGCTGATCCCTGGATCATCTTCTACTGAATCCAGAATATTTTGTATTTCTTGTAAACTTTGTCGGGGAGCACGATCCGATATTATTTTTAAATACATTTTTATCTGGAGTTCTCCGATTTGGAAACCGTTGACGATATTCTTCAACAGCAGCTCTACCGTTTCAATTACAAAAGCCATAAACAAACACCATATTTGCATAATCACTATTTGAATAAGTATGTGGCATTTTGCAACAACTTTTTTTATACAAACTATCAAATAGACATTAAATCACGTTGACACTACACTATTATGACAGTTAACTAATTATTAAACGAATCACAGATACCTGTTACAGCAATGTGATAAGTAGCAGTAAAATCACAACTTTGTGTTATTATCGCTATAAACTCGAAAACAAATGAAAATCGAATAACAACATATGAGTTATTTTTACTTATTTTTAAGTATAATTATACAGTCTTAATGTTTGGTGCGTTCCTCCCCACTCACCTGTATATTAAACAAAGAATTATCCTCTAGAAAAAAATCCAAATAAAATAAAAAAGAATTTGACAAGGTGTTAAGAGCTGTTTTAATTTTAAGTCTCAGAGACATCAAGTCTGTCACGACTTAACAATTTTTCCACGTCTGTCATTACGGGTTAAATATCTAAAATTACTGAACACAGCTCATGTATCAAATAGAGAAATTTCAATGAACAAGACGACGTTCTAACTTACAGCAGTGTGAAAGTTTAACTGTAAGTTGAAACGTTAGTAACAAAAGCATTATTGAGGCAGATAGTATATATAGAACACCCGGCTAATATGATACAGTGAACTACATTCGCGGTATGAATTCTAAAACATTAATTAGGAAATTGTCCATCGGGGGTTGATGCAGTTCACTCGTGATGCATACTAAACCAAATTGGATTCAAAAGGAGTGTCAGATGGAATGGGGCTGGGTTGCCAAGTTTATTGACGTTTATTGAAATTTTAAAAATTAAAATTACTGTTCTGATATGGGTGAATATTGTGAATTTATATATTATACAAAGCTTACAAATTCTTAATTAATAAACAGTTTGATTCTTTAATATAAATATTATACCGGTACAAGTACCCTAATTTAAAAATAAATAAATACCTCTACTAAGGCTGCTCTTACAATAGTTTAAAAGAGAAGTTTAGAAAAAAAAATTAATCTTTTAAAATAAAAGGTATTTTAAAAGTTGTATTTCCAGGTTAGAGAAACATTAGGAACCAAACTCCAACTTAAGCAACCATTTTTTTATATTAGACCTTTATTTCAATAATTACTATTTTAATGGGAATAAGCCACAAAAAATAGGTATAATTTAAGCTTGGTTGGTCTATCTAAAGTAAGATGATTGGGCAATGGTGAACATCACACCCAAACAGGAGAACTCCTATTATACAGTGGAAAAGAAAATGGAAGTTACGAGAGCGGAGTGAGTATTCTACTCAGCAAACAAGGGCAAAAAAGCCTCATTTTCATGGAAACTCATTAATGATAGAATTATAACTACCAGATTTTATATCAGATACCGCAAGATAACAGTGACTCAGTTCTATGCTCCCACGAAAACATCTTTCACCCAAGATAAAGAACACTTTCTACGAACAACTAGAACAAACAACCCAACAAGTAAACCATGGCGATATACTAATAGTGATAAGCGATATGAATGGTAAAGTTGAAGAAGACAATATTAATTTTTAATAATTAAAATCAAGATGAAAAAAAAACAAAATCACGCGAAACATCAACAGACCAACATACAATCTAGACAAATTAAAAACGGCTCCTGGACGACACATATTTAGAGAGTAACTCCAACTCAAAACAAGAGAACGTGAAATAAATAGCTAGGAAGATTTGGCAGATATTTTGACATGAATAGCTGAAGACAAACTGGGTAAAAAAGAGAAACATAAAATAATGGATGTCAGTTTAAACTTGAAATCTTATCGAGGAATGAAAACAGCAAACGAAAAATATTTTGCAAGCAAAGAACTGTAGAAGAAAGAACAAACCGACAACAAGAATATGAAACAATAAATAAAGCCGTTAAAACAAATGTAAGATGAGACAGAAGAAGGTGGTCTGAAGAACTGGCAAAACAATCTGAAACAGCTGCACAACACAACAGAACTAGAGGGATATGCTAAACTAGACCACTAACAAACAATTGGCCCACCTGTTCAAACATTGTAAGATTCAAGACAGGCAAATTATTTACTACAACAAACGACCAAGTAAAGAGATGAAAAGGGCATTTTCAGGAGATGCTAGGTACGCCCAGGGAAAACGCAGATGAAATTGTCGAAAATCCGCAGAATGTAGACTTGCGCATTCCTTACGAGGCCCCTTCCAAAACAAAGATAGTAACAGCTATTAAATCTCTGAGAAATAACAAGTCTCAGGGAATTGATAACATTGCTGCTGAGATACTTAAAACGGATCCGCATCTACCTGCTGAACTTTTGCTCCCATAATCCGAGAGTTGTGGGAAACAAACCGCATTTCAGCGGGCTGGAAAAAGGAAGGGGGGGGGTAACAATATTAAGCTTCCAAAAAGGGCAACCTAACACTGTGCAAAAATTGAAGAGAAAAAACCTTACTTATCGCAATAAATAAAATCTTCATAAATATCATACTTAAAAGATTAACAAACAAGATTAAATATCGAGCTGGTCACGTAGGCTTTAGATCAGAATACTTCTGCGTAGACCACATTAATACTGTGAGGGTAATATTGGAAAAATCGGTTGAATTTAACACACCTCTATATATGGTTTTTGTTGACTTTAAACGTGCCTTTGACAGCTTATCTTATGCTGCTTTATAGAAAACTTTAGAGCTAAGCAATATTCCGCATAAAAGAT
Organism: Diabrotica balteata; assembly: GCA_918026665.1. Taxonomy (NCBI): domain Eukaryota; kingdom Metazoa; phylum Arthropoda; class Insecta; order Coleoptera; family Chrysomelidae; genus Diabrotica; species Diabrotica balteata. The sequence continues at coordinate 38,752,656 of OU898280.1, forward strand.
TTCCATTATCAAGTCACTGCACACTGAGGCGAAATTCAGTGTGACACTTAATGGAATTCACAGCGACTAATTTGACATACTTACTGGAGTCAGACAGGAGTGCGGGCATTATCCGTTTCTTTTTAACATTGCAGTAGATCTCTTCAACCTGAATTCCGACACAAAATGGATACAATGGACGTAAACCATACGCCTAAGCTATCTGGAATACGCTGATGATATCTTCCTGTTAGGACAAAGGTTCCAAGATGTAGCTGATTAATTGGAAAAACGTTCCACTGAATCCAGTATCGTAGGTTTGAAAATTAATATTGGAAAAAACCAAATCCATGAGAGTAAATGCCAGAAACACACGCTATTAACTATCAACAACATGTCTTAGAACTGTCGCCAGAGTAGCCAATCTCGACAAAGATTGCTACTCCGGCCGACCAATCACAGCGCTCGTTATTAACTTTGCTGTCATTGGCCTTTCGGCGGAGGAGCGCTGCGAATTCTCAAATACGAAGTGTATAAAAGAGCAGCGCACCTTCCGATCGGGACTTCATCGCGGATAAGCTACATTAAGATAAACAGGAATAAAGCGGAGATGCGCTGTCTCAGTTTTCACAAGCGGTTAGGAAACCATGTTGGGGTTCAATTACCCAGGACCTCCACATGAAGAGCACTTGGCTGATTGTTGTGCCTCTATAGCGAATCAGATTGCTATAGGGGGGAAAGGGATGGTCTAGAGCATTGGAGCACGGTGGGGTGATTCCTGTTTTTTAAACTCGAATTAAAACACCTTGCTCCAATGAATTGTTACACGTTACACACGATTGTACTACCTGGGTAAACACTTCTCATAGGCTGGGTTCAATCAAATTGCTTGCTTGATCGGGACTTCAGTAGTCAGACACTTCGAGCCCTACTAGACCTTGTTGGCTGTTATTGCTTTCTAGTAAAACTAATGTTTCATTATTAATCCAAATAACCAAAATCGTCCTTACGTCGAAAGAATACGATTATATCGACTTCGAAGAGAATCGATTATTTTCAACCCAGACATCGAAGATACCTAGAGGCATCATGCGCTGTCTGCTTATTTACCATAGAGCACGAGAACCAAGCATCGGCTGTAGAATCGCTTCCTGTCAGAAATATACGCCTTTTGAAATAGAAAACCAGTGGTTTCAAGACTACTCAAAATTGCGTCGAGCTGACACTGGCAATTTATAGGACAACGGCGGTGAATACGAGGAGAAGTCTCGACGGAGACATAATCAATTTCACCGATCAGAGTTAAGCCACAACGACGCTTCGTCACTTTAAACCTTATGCATTTTTAGTAAACATAGGAAAAACTGATAGTGCTAAAGGTGGTGTACAAAGCGACGGGCTATCGCAGAGCTGATACAACCGGCATTCTTGTGCCTCTTTCTAGGAGACAGAACGCGGGGATTCTTAACGAGACAGAAACCGACAACTCTGTAATTTTAAGGCATATACCGCGCAACAGAATTCTAATACATATTGTCATTGTAAGAAATATTATCATTGTAAGAAAGTTTGAACTACTAAAGAATTCTGTTTGCCGGTGTCACCTCACTTGTTACAGATGCTCGGTAGAGCTTCTCATACGAATAAGCCGGCATCTGTATTAACTCCTATACGAAGATGGATCATCGTAATACGAGATCATCTTCGAGAGCGGCGGTCGCTGAGCGTCCAGGAACTCCAGATATTGGAGAGAATGCTACGATCGTACGACAGAACATAGCTTAGAAGTGTCATAATAGAAAATGAAGGTACAGAAGACGGTATTCGTATGAGGATACGAAGAGCTCAACAAGCATTCAGCATGCTCAACTCTGTTTGAAGAACTAGCTAGTACACTACAAGGACAAAAATCCACATATTCCAGTCAAATGACATGTGTTATACTCTACGAATGTAAAACCTGGAAAGTGGCAAAAATTCATACAGATAAACTGTAGGTCTTTATTGATACATGTCTACGATGAAGTGTTCGTATCTTCTGACTTAACATCATCAGTAACGAAGATCTACTATACTTGACCGAACAAAAAAGGGGGTAGAACAGCAAATAAGTCCAGATAGTGCAGTTGCATTGATCACACACTCCAGTATTGCAAAGATTGCCCTAGAGTGGAATCCCCAAGGAAGAGACAAATAGGTTGCCCAGTACAAACTTGGAGAAGATTTTTTATGAACGAGATAAAAGGTCAAGGAAAGTCTTGGAATGAGGTGAAAGCCTGAGCGCGAAATAGAATCAGATGGCGTGTTCCACTGAAACGTTAATTAAATTATTAGAAGAATTTTTCACCAAACTACAAAAACAACATTTATTTATTGATTAATGTTTGTACATTGAGAATGATTCCGGAAGTAAAAACTGAAACATCAATAAACTTATTTTAAACTTTAATTGTGACCTATTTAAGTTTAATTTTTGTAAACGAATTGTGACAATTAATTTTTTTTGGTTTAGACAACTTTTTTTTTTATTTTTAGACCGTTATGAAAGGTCTTATTTAATTTTTCTCTCAACTTGATAGTTTTCAAGTTATATACAATTTAAAACTGGCAAAATGCAAAATTACCATTTTCAAGACTCAAAAACACAAAACTAACAAATAATATTTTTGAATTGACCAAAAAACCAAATGCAATTTGAAACCTTGCTTTATCATTTTCCAATAAGAAGTTTGGTCTTGTTTAATTTGAAAACATTGTTTTCGATTCGTTAATGAAGCGATTGTAAAACATACACACATATTTCATTAGCTCCATTTTTTAGGTTTTTACATAATTATGATAAAAACAGTCTTTGTAAGTTTCTCTAAAGTTGATCGTTTTCGAGTTATAAATAATTTAGTACTGAAAAAACGCAAAAATATGGATTTCAAGCTGAAAAACACAGGTGAAAAATATTATTTTTAAAATTATCCACTGCCTAAATTTAAGTTCAAAGAATCTCCTTCTATCTAGAAACATTTTAAATTGGCAATGATAATATTCTTATTTACGATTAAAGTCTTCTCTACTATTGAATATTTGGATCACAGGGAACTCGAGAAAATTTTTCGGCGAGATCGGAAAAGTATACAAGTAGCACAGTTTCACTAATGTGTTTCTACATGCTTTTCTGTTATCCAGTGCTGTAATTTTTCATATTCCTTGTCGTAGGCATCTCTCGACTTATGTGGTAGTAACTTTTGCTTTGCTTTTTCCGTTTTTTTTTTTATTAGGAATCTCAAAAATATCTTGCATTTTCACGTGTCAAAATAAAACCGTGAAAATGCAAGATATTTTTGAGATCTCCTTCTATCAGCTCCCGATGAAAATTCTGGGCTTATTTTTAAAACGTTCTTTTTAATTGTTAATGAAACGCGCATGACGGCACGGGTGCTCATGTATACAATGAAAATTCAACCAGTAAAAATTTGTACCATAGATCTTGTTTCTCTCGTATAAACGCTTCAGTCCGAGCGCCCGTCCTGTCATAAACGCTTTGTTAAGAACAAAAAACAATATTTTTTACTAACCGGATTGGTCTAATACTAAACTAAATTTCCTTTTCAAACATATATACTAAATTCCCCGTCATCAATTCGGCAAATCCTTACTTTTTGTTTTCTGTTAATCCTCGAACCTATTGTATCAACTACCTAAATCTCATAATACACAAAGCATACAACAAAAGATAGCGACTAAAGACATATTTATAATGAAGAAATGTTTATGAGTCGCTTAAATTTTTTGAATGACCCTGAATGAGTGTTTTGAACAAATTTTTAAATTTATAATAAGGCGTTTATTAATCTAAAGAGGACAGAACATAAAGAAAAATTGTTCACATATTTATTTTCTACCATTATTACAGTATTTGTGTAGCTTATAAATAAATTTAAAATCATATAAGTTTTTCTCAATATCTAATAATTTTAAACAACTTTAGCTAGACACTATAGTTTCAAGCGAACAATTTTTTTTATTTAGCGCGTAAGAAGCGCTGCTTAAATGTGACAACTATGTCAGTCAACGGAGAGAATATATGAAAGAGGAGGAAAGGCATGCAGCGAGAGCACTGCCACCATGGGACTATGGAGGAGAAATTCTCGCAATAAGGAATATTAGAGTTCGTCACCAGATTAATGATTTCTGTCTTGTAGGCAATTCACTCGGGCGGCACTCACTAATTTTCCGTTCCCTATGCAATTTTGCTGGCTTTCCCGGCCCGCCAGACACGGATGGAGTTCCAATTTCGGTGCTGTCGATTATTAGAAGGAATTTAAATGAGAACGACTTGGAGGGAACCTTAGACACTAGAGGTTTTTTGAAAGCGGAAGTAACAATAGGTTTTAGTTTCGTTGAATAAAAGGGTAATCGTATGTCTTTTAAAACGAAGGGCATATTTTGGAAAAGAACTTAAAAACTAATAATTATTTATCGGTTCAAACAAAATGAAATTTTAGAAGTTATCAGCCCTTTTTATAAATAAGTAAAAAATAACTGATGTTATTATAAATAAATTGAGAAACTTTCTGGCTATGCTTGCCTTTCATTTGCGTCTAAGTAGTAATTTATGTTAAATTGATTAAATTCCTACAGATTCGTACAATGTTATCAATCAAGTAAAAAATACGTTCACAACTAAGGTGGTCTTGTTTTTCAGATTTTAAAAATACTAAACCTTAACTTGTATGGTGAAAAACGAAAACGGTCGAGGTATGGTGGGGTTAATTGGCATCTTTGAATTTTTTATGTGAACAAGACACAAAATAAATGTAGGAAAGTGTAAAAAAGTAGTATATTGCCAATAGTAAAGCTACAAAAATCAAAATAGATTATAAACGAAAATTTTGACACGAACAAAACCAAACACATTATCATGTCAAAAATAAAGAATTTTCATTTAGAAATATGTAACTTTTCAGTAAATGCAGCTTGTCTAAAAGACCGGTCGGAGTCAATGACGATCAATTCTACAGCCAATCGGAAGATTACGAGTCTTCTCCGGCTCTGTACCTTCTTTTGATAGGTACATTTATCGAGTGTATTTCATTGCTGTGTTAATGTTTAACCTGTAAGTTTTCTTTCTTTCTTCATGTACCATGTCCTTTCAGAACGTTGGTTACCATCATAGCTATCTTAATTGTATTCACTTCCGCCCTAAATAGCATGCTTGTATCACACACAATACCAATCTCACAAGTTCTTTACCATGAGGTTCTTCTTCGTCCTGGACTGCGTTTGTCTGCTATTTTTCCTTGCATGATATTTTGTAGCAACCTATATTTGGGACCTCTCATTACATGTTCGAAAAATTCCAGCTTTTTCTGCTTGATACTTTTTTAAATCTCAATAGTCTTGCTGAGACGTTCTAGTATTGTGGAGTTTCGAATTTTCTCCACCCAGGAAACTTTTAAAATTCTTCTATAGCACCACATTTCGAAAGCCTCAAGGCGATTTAGATCGATTTTATTTACAGTCCAGGACTCGACACCATAAAGTAAGACCGAGAATACGTAGCAGCGAAGTAGGCGGATCCTCAACGCCAATTTTAGGTCTCTGTTACATAACACCTTGGACATCCTTCTAAAATCAGCTCTAGACTGCTCTATTTAGATCTAATTTTGCCGTGGACTTTCAACAATTTTATCAACTTCTCTAGTTTGGTATTATTTACATACATATATAGACGGTTTTATATGCTGTTGTTTACCTATTACGAGTATTTTGGCTTTCCGTATGTTAAGAACCAGACCTGCCTCCCTACAACTCTCAACGACACTATCAAGTAGTATTTGCAGATCTTCTTGACTAGAAGCTAGGAGTACTGTATCGTCCTCATATCGTAAATTATTGATGACTCACAAGTATTCCTTCTTGCTTTTCAGAAGAAAGTGCTTTTCTGAAAATTATTTCGGAGTAAACGTTAAAAAGCAAGGGTGACAAGAGGTATCCCTGCCGTACTCCTCTTTTAATATTGAGAGTCTGTGATTCCACACCATCTACTAAAACTGATGTTGTTTGATTCAATATAAATTTGCAATTATTCGAACATCTCTGCCGTCCAAGCCAATTTCTTTTAGAGCTTCGATCAATAAAGAGTGCTTAACACAATCAAATACCTTTTCGAAGTCAACAAAACAACAGTATATATCTACAGATATATCACGACATCTTTGAGCAAGTACGTTCATTCCAAACAGTGCCTCTCTCGTTCCAAACCCGTTACGGAAACCAAACTGAGTATCATCCAGGTGTTCCTCGCATTTTTGTAGATACGACCATGTATTACCTTCAGAAAAAAATTTCAATAGGTGGTTTAACAAACTGATGGTTCTATAATCAGCACAGGTTTTTTCTGTTTTCTTCTTAGGTAAAGCTATAAACAGTTAGGTAAAAAACCATTAGGTAGTTGTCCGCTGGTATAAATGGTATTAAAAAGCGAAGTTATAGCCTCTAAAACATTGCTATCATTTATAAGCTTATATGTTTCAATTTAAATTTCATCAGTACCAGTCGCTCTGTCATCTTTTATTGTTTGTATGGCTTTTATAACCTAAAAGCGTGTTACTAAGGGTCCGTCCCAGTTAGTAAGATCGGAAGGTGAACTACTCCTATCGTCTTCGAATAGGTTCGTGACGTAATTTTCCCATTCTTTAAGTTTGTCCTCTACTTCAAATAGTACTTTACCATTTTCATCCTGTAGCAATGCAGTTTTTCTTATTGAAGGTACCAGCCGCTTCTTTGACTTTTTTATACATGTTAAACGTGTCGTATCTTTTTTCAAGTTCTTCAATGTCATGACACTGTTTGGCTAGATGTTGACTCTTTGCTTCTCGTATTTTACGTCGAATTTTTTTTAGTATGCTGTTGTAAAGTGTTTCGTTGTTTTTCGCTAGGCGCCGTTGTTCCATCAAATCCAATATGTCATCTGTCATTCAAGCCTGCTTTTTAGTTTTGACCTGCCTTGTAAATTTTTCACACAGATTTCTTTAACTGTTGTTACGATTTTATTTAAGCTCTCATCGACGTTTTCACCAATATTTTCCCAAATTAAATTTTCGTTCAGTTGTCTTTGAACGGATTCCTTAACTTTCTCGACTTGTAATTGGGCTGTATCAATATTTTTGCAAGACTTCTTTTTGATCACCTTTTAAAATTTTAATTGGGTTACAGCTACTATGGGATTGTGATCGGATCCAATGTCAGCACGTGGATAAGTTTTAACTGATTTGATGCAGATTCTAAATCGATTTTTTATTAGAATAAAGTTTATTTGGTTCCTAATAATTTTGTCCTTTGGTTCTGCATTCGACTTACAGGTGTAGAGTCTTCTCGGTGGTAGTTTAAAGTAGGTATTGGATATAATGAAATCGCGTTCTTGACATAACTGGACAATTCGATCTCCACGTTTGTTTCTGTTTCCCAGGCCATAATTAACCACAATGTTCAAACAGCGTCCTTTGCCGACTTTAGCGTTAAAATTGGACCTGTAAGTTTGGAATTTGTTAAATCGTTGCAGTGGACCGTCTGCGTCCAGAGAAGTAATAACATAATGTGAAAAAGTAATTGTTTTATAATAAAACTTTATTTTTCAGATACTATGAATTATAAAAAATAAAAAAAGATTGTTAGCACTTTTTAAAGAAGTTTCGACTGGTGATGACGAAGAGAGGAATCAGGGAAAGAAGATCATGTAGAAAAATACTTGAAGGGAAAGAATGCGGAATAGAAAAATGATAATAAAACAAACTGGGCTAAGCACATTGCCCGTAACAACGTCAGAACTCAAAGTGAAAATATTGTTCTGCAGCTTTCGGGTTCAAAAGAATATTTCAGACAGAAAATCGATATTTTAAATATCTGAAACATTTTAGTTGATACTGATATGTTGCAAATAAATGTTGATGGGACCAATACAAAAAAGCATAAACGCAAAAGTTCAGTAGCGATCGAGATATAATTATACCCAACAAACATTCATGAAATTCATGCCCTTTTAGGTATCTTATATCTTGCAGGTGTAAGAAAGGCAAGTCACGTTAATACAACAGACTTGTGGAAAACGGACGATACTAATATAGAGATTTTCCGATTGACAATGAACATACGAGATTCAAAAATTTACTAAGGTACATGCCAACTGATACAAGCCATGATAGAGTTAGTTTTAATTAATTAGTGCCAATAACAGATCTTATTTTCACCTATGCTACAAATCATTCAATCAGAATTCTCCCATAGAAATAATACTGTCCAAAAAAACTAACATTATTCCCTCCAATATATATTCACCAGTGCAATTTAACGGTTTCGTGATGACTAAACAAATACCAATCGCGCTAGTGGAGCGGCAAAGCTTGTGTCGGACATAAATAGCCAAACTAGTTCCGATAAAGTTTTCACCTTTATTAAACACTTAAGAAGACAAAATAACATTATGTTTACATTTGAAGATATTGTTAATGTTCTAGTGGAATTTTACGAAAGCCTCTAAAATGGTAAAAATTTTTCATTATTTGAAACCTATAGATTAAACGAATTTAAAACGGATCATACAATTGAATATATGTCTGTTTGAACTGCATTTGAAATAGTAGACTAATATAAAACTTGAACAAAAATAAATCCATACCCGGTGATAGACATTGTATAAAATATCGTTCAACTATCCGGCTCCTTTTAAAACGCATTATAGTCTAGAGCACAGCCCAAAGTCAATGTTGCCAATCGCCGTGTAATAATCCGATTTGCGGATCTTTTTGAGAGTTATATCTTCTTCGTATCTTTAAATAAATCGGGTATTTACCTATATTTTTCATTGTATTTACCAAACTACTACAACAGACTAATAACAAAAATAAACTTAATGGTTTGTAGTTAGTTCAGAAGTTTGTAGTTATTTTAGAACCATCTAGAGGAATGATATTGGCAACACCGCTCAAAATCTCCATCTCCGATAAACAAAAGAGGGGCTTGCCTAAAGCCGGCCACTCACGATACAGCGGCGTTGTTCAACTTCGTTTTTAACTACACACTTGCGTTGATCATATTATAGAAAATCGAAATGGCTTGATTTAGCGAGAATTTTTTAAAAAAGTTTTTTGAATTATATAAAAAACAAGAATGCCTTTAGCGAATAAAATGTAAAACGTATCACGATAGAAACGCCCGAAAACAGGCAATGGACATTCTAGTTTTAAAGTTCCAAGAAGTAAACAAAGACGCGAATGAAGAGTATGTAAGAAAAAAAATTAACAATTTTAGAACATCCTATAAAAGAGAATTAAAATTAGCATTGCAGTCCAGTATATCGGGTGCAAGGGCAGACGAGATTTATTTTGCACCAAAATCTTGGATTATTTGCATCAGAATCTAGGTTTTATTTTAGGTTTCTTTTTACGCTTAGTTATACACAAAGTAAGAGACGCTAAAATGATTGTTTAATTTGACATGGTCGAGAACCGAACAAATACTGCGGTGCAGTATGGTGTGTAGGTGCACCAGATATACCAACAATTTGAACAACACCTCTGTCTGATTATGTCGAACGACACCGCTGTACCGTGAGTGGCTTGATTTAGGAAGCGATAGGTTGTTTGACCACCTATGAATGAGTTCTTGAATTAGTTCAGAATCCAGCAGCCCGCTGAAGTATTGAATTTTTTTAATATAATTATTTGACAACCTTTTGTTGGCCAGCCACTTAGAGCGGAGTTGAGCCAAAACATACATATTTCGTATGTTCCGAATGTAACTCGTTTAATCTGTATATTCTCCTTAATAATGAAAATCCTAATTAGAAATTAATAGTCGCCTTACATTTCAAAAAATCAATACAGCACTTTCAAACCTTAAAAAATTATTGTACTTTATTATATATGTATGCATATGAATTCAATATAGACTAATTTCTACGTCCTACCTTTTTTAATATGATCAGACCATTCTTAGCTAGGGTGTCTATATTGCAAAAAATACGGTATAAATATATTTTGGTATATATATATATATATATATATATATATATATATATATATATATATATATATATATATGGTATAAATATAAAAATATTCTATGGTATGGCATGCTGGACGAGCCATAGAATCTATAGTCAACACCCCGAGGTAAGAGTGAGAACACAAAGTTTATTAATATTCATATGCTTATAAAACGCACCTGGGGCATTATAAGGACTTTCAAATTTTCTTTTCTTACTTTTTCCACTTGTCTGAAGTAAAATGGTTTAAATCTTTTCTATCAGATTTTCCGAGCTAACTCTTGTTTCTTCCGATCTTAAATGACTATTAGATTTCCAAGGACATATAAGTCACTATTATTTTCTTCTACTACATACTCTTTCATATAATATAGAGAACAGATACGAAATTTCGAAGGCTTTTAGGCGTAGCTTAGAAGCATGAAGACAGAATGACTGCCGATATAAGTAGTTTTTTTCTCCTAGCTAACAGCTTCGGTTAGATGAGAAGGTAGGAGTTCGGCAGGAATCCTTATCCTAGAGGCAAAAAATTACCTCTAAAGGAGGAGGAATCAAAAATTATTAACAACGTGGATATGCGAAAAGTAACGGGAAGGTACCGCATTAAAGATCTGTAAGGTATCCCTACAAAATCAGCATGACAATTACAAGAAACGTAAACAATACTGATCATAGCAGCAAAACCTTTCTTATATGCTGAAGAAAACACATATACAGTCTGCAATTTAACTCAACTCGCACAAATGAATAAGTATGTGGAATTAACGAAGTCTGTATTAACAAGTACGTGTTTTATTACTCTGGAGATAACACTTCACAAAATCAGTCAAAGGGATTATACATACAACGAACAGAATTGCACTTATGAAATTAAATGCCATGCTTTGGAATATAAACATCATTACAGCATACGCACCGACGACTGATAGCACATTAAGCCAAAAATGATTATAATGAAAATTACATTTTTATTTTAAGTTTGATGTTTCGATTTCCACTCGGGAAATAGTTTTCAAAAACACGTAATTTAAAAAAACTCTGCAAAAATTAAAAATTAAGAAGTTTTTAATAGGTTGTGTTTGACTAAGTTAATTATTGATTCTACTTGATCTTGATCATGTAGCCAATTGCCTGCTTTTGATTAAAGAAAATTCAGAGTGATGTTTTGCCCGTGTTATATTAAATTCTGAATGTGTTGAGCTTTTATTTGTTGATGTAATATGTGTTTACGTAGATTATGTATGTGTATTTTGTGTTGCATATGTACTGAGTGTAAATTGTAGATGACACGAAAACGAAATAATCGAAACGTCAAAATTTGAAATCGAAACTAAAACTTATTTACGTTTCAATTTCTATTTCAAAAATCGTTCTTTTCACAGTGGAAACTGAAACGTAAACATTAACGTATTTAAATTGAAATTATGGTTAATTCCCATTAAAGATAGTAAATAATATTAAAATGCCACAAGAAAATAACTTTCGAAAAATGTAAATTCATTTAGATTAATTTTCCTATAACTATTATACCGTAAAATATAAGTTTAATAAATTTAGAATAACGACACAAATGGCTTTCCGTTTTATTTTCTTCAATACACCACGGCTTCCTGTAAAATTATGTCTTTATTCCTATTCTTACTGGTATAAAATACCTTTAAATAAATTATGGAACTTTAGTAGTCATTGATGAGTTATAAGAGACTCTTAAGTTTCTCTCTGCAATCTAGTTTCTTTATCTCCGTTGTGGTATCGATTTTGTTAATCATAATTCCATGAAGCGGCATAATCGTTTCTCATTATTTTCCAGCGTTGCTGACTCTGAGTTTCTCTTGCTCATCCAACATTATAAACGTCTAGCTATCAGATAACCTATAAATAACGACAATCCGCCGCTCTATCAAGACCACTAAAACGCAAAATATAAATTGTCTTCATTAACTCGATGTGCCATTACTTGAGCGTATCTGGGAAGTTAACATTTCACTTCATAGTTTCAATTGGAAACTTCGCTTAAACTTGCTTCAATTATTGTTGTTGCACTCAAGTTTAAATTGAACACATAAAGCGGAATGGCACGGTTTTAGTAAAACGGGAAAACCCGCCAACACCAAGTATTAAAAGTACATTTGAAAAAAAGCTCTACGACGCTACTGAAATCGGCAGGACTAAATGTATAAAATAGTGTGTTTGGATATAATTTTTAAATTCTATTCTGGATAGTATCACCAACGTAAGCGAGTAAATCCTATATTTTAATAAACTCAGTTTTAACATAAAGAAAACGACAAAAACAAAACATTTAATTCTGGTAGCCATGAAAATTATATCGCGTAGAAAAAAATAACTAACAATGTTATTTTTTTGTTCGTTCGTTGATAATGTTAGTTGTCTATATACACGAGCACTGCCTGGGGTGATTGCGGGGTGGATTGAGTAGCTCTGCAGTTACCACAGCCGGTCCCTAGCCCGGATAAAATGTGGAGGGTGATTGGCAAGTTTAGCAACCTATCCATCGTAAAAACAAATACTGCTCAAATAAATAAGGACCAGCGAAAAACATCCAAAACCCAGATGAGAATTTGTACTTGGAATATCAGATCACCTAACTTAAGGGACCAAGAAATAATCAAAGTGTTGAAAGAGAGAGAAATAGACATTTGTGCTCTGAAGGAAACAAAAAAGAAAGTTAAAGGTCAATCAAAATTAATTGAATCCTTACTAATCTACACTGGAGTAGCAAAAGAAAACAGGGCTAAAGAAGGTTTAGCCTTACTAATTCACCAAAGGTACCAAAATCACATCAAAGAGTGTCAATACATATCAGAAAGAATAGTTTTAGCAAAGATAAAAACGAAGAAGGAAGACCTGAACATTATCAGAGTATACGAACCATAAAATAACAAGCCTTAAACAAAGTAGTAAATCAATTCAGAGGAAAGATAATAATATTGAGGGATTTAAACGCTCGAATAGGCAATCAAGTAATACCCGGCATCCAACAAAAACATAACGAGAATGGTAAAAACGAAAATGGAGAACTGATGAGTAACTTTTGCACTAATAATGAACTAAGAATAAACAGCACTTTTTTTGACCACAAAGACCAACACAAGTATACATTTAATAACACCCGTGGACAAAGATCTATGATAGATTGTATTATAACCAACAGAGATATACATCCATGAAAACTAATCGATGTAAGATGCCTCAACTCAGCAGATGTAGGTATCGACCATAGTCTAGTATTATGTAAAATAAGAATAATCCTGAAATACTTCCCACCCAAGAGAGCGACGCCAACACACACAAAAATCAAAGTCGAAGGTCTAAATACGAAATCGACGGAATACTTATACAGGAAAAATCATCAAAGAAGATCGCTATACTACGTTCCACGTTTAGAAAATAACATTGCGAAGATAGGGCCATGTATTTCTTATGGACGATAGCAACGCGGCGTTGCCACGACACACAAGCACAATTTAGGGTTGTATAATTTGTATTTTCGTTTCCACAAACATGAATTAAATTAATGTTTTTTAACGTAATTGACCAAAAGTGCCCATTCGAAACAAGAGATGAAAAGTAGGGAAAATGATATTAATTAGATAAATAGTATTTACAAAAGATAATTTTATTTTATCTTATTTTAATTATAGTAACGACAGTTTATTTGTTTTTCGGTGAGAATACGATATGCCATGAATCATATAAATCAGTAGAAAATATTGACCGCTTGGAATGCGTATATCTAATTACTAATTGCAACTTAAAATAATACGATGCGCGTATGTCAGCTATTTTATGTCGTCTCTGACTACATAATGATAATAAGGCTTTTATTTAGTAGTTATTATGACTTTACAGTTAAATATTAATTGAAAATGAAAATTCAAAAATTAAGCAAAGGGAATATCTTGGACATCCGTGCAAAAGAGAGTGTCTGAGAGTTTTGGCAACACTGATCTCCATAAGCGTAATGTTATTTTCTTAACGTGAAACAAAGAATAGGAATGAAATATTAGAAAACGATAACATCGAGGAAAGCTTAAAAAATCTCAAAAATAAAATAACTAACACAGCAACAAAATCACTCATTACTATTTAACTGGAAATAAGCCACAAATTTGGCTTGTGGCTTATTCCCAGTTAAATAGTAATTAATTTAAAATGTCACAAGAAAATAGCTTCAGAACAATAACAAAATCACTTGGAGAAAGGAAAGTAATGAACACTAACATATCAAAAAAGAAAACACCATGGGTTAGAGAGGAAGTGAAGACAAAATGTGAAGAAAAGGAGAAAGTCTTTTTACAATACAGAACACAACAAACCCAACAGGCATGAAACCACTGTAAACGAATTAGAAATGAAACGAATACTTTAGTTCGACAAATAAAAAATGAACACTGGCAGAGTTTCTCAAAACAGATGGAACACAATTTCTACGGAAGACAAAAAGAAATATGGGGAATGATCAGAGGATAAGGAAAAATGATGAACAAACTAATAAAAACGACACACATTCAGAAGTAACATAGGTAAACTACTTTTGATCCTTGTTTGCTAAAGCTGACGATGATGAACCACCAACACCAGAGGTGACGACAAACGAAGAAATAAATATTAAAGAGGAAGAGGTAGAAAAAGCATTGAGGAAATTAAAAAATAGAAAATTACCAGGAGAGGACAGGATACCGAATGAACTCCTAAAGTCTTTATGTAGAATGTTTTTCAACCTTCTGCTTGAATATGCTGGACGTAACTTCAAGCCCTTTGGTATTAGGTTGTTGTCTCTACATCTTCGTAAAAAATTTATTGAATTTTGACAATGTGTCAGTTTCTTGTATAGTTTTATAAATAGAATATATAACGAATAATATTTTAATTAATAATTTCCACAGCTATATCAATTAATAGCTTCAAAACAATATGATATTCTAATGTTCTAATGTTACTTCTTAGTCATTTAGTTTCATATTATGATACAACGTTAAGGTATTTGTAGAGATTTTAGTATTACCTGGTACGAAATTGTATCAATCCATGTAGTAATCTTAAGCAATAATGGTACCCAATTTAAATTAGTCTCGTGTGCCTGATGTATCTCTAAATTGACGAAAGTTGATCTGTCTTTACGAAATTCGCTTTCGTCCTTAGATAAAACAGATCTCGGTTCGAATGTCCATATAAAGCGTTTCTTGATTAGTTTTCAGATAATCTTACTCAGTTCAAATCTTAATGAAACACGTAATGAATTTAAAATCTAAATGTGGTTTATAAAGGTTAAAGGATAAGTATGCTCGAGATAACATTTTAAATGCAATTACTATTTTTATTGATGATAAGCTACAATTTAAGTTTAAAGCAAGTTTATTTCTATCGTTAAACAAAAAACCAGAAAAAAACTGATAATACTATCCCGACATGGTAAGTATTTGGTCTTACTTTTAGTTTAGTCTTAATAAACAACAAACTCAGATTTTATATGAATGTTACTTAAAAACATAAGTGATGTATTCTTGTTATTAATTTACTAATGTGGTACATTCTTTTTATTGATTTTTTCTCTTAATATGGATAACCGGATCCTACTATATTCTGCTAAGGAATTTGTGACGAAACTAAAAAACAGAATAACTTAGAATAGGATTTTACAGCATCCTCAAATAATAATACGAGGAAAATAGCAATACTATACATAAAATAATTATCAGAAACACTGTTTTTTAAAGATTTACTTTAAACTTAGACACAAGGACTTCTTAAATTTTAACCAAAGAAGAGTAACATTTGCACTAGAAAATAAAATAAAACCAAAGAACACGCAAAAACAATATGAAAAAGATAATCAAGTAAAAAAGGAAGACAAAACAAGTAATGGAAATACTAATTTTAAATATAGTGATGGTATACGGTACCAGTATCGGAAAATTGTAAATAAACTTTTTATGAAGACTATCATTGACGGAAACTCTTTATCTCTTGAAGACAAGCGAAAAAGAGGTAAACAGATAGACGTCTTGTCACAATGTGAACAAAACTTAATATCTAGGTCATACCACCAATATTACCAATCTTTACCAACATCTTGTACTTCCAGATACTCCTTAACCTGATACAACTGAAGACAATAATAACGTTTAATTCAAAATTTAAAACTTTTAATTTACCATTATTTTACAATAATTGAGGGTCATGACTGAGTAATTAAGGTATCTAAAGGACGTGAACTTCCATAAATAATGTAGTGCGATTATTTTTAACTTTTATGTGTTTTATGTTTTTAATTACATTAATTTTCTGGCAATACTGGCAATACATAAATAGTATATTACTTTATGAGGCGGAAAAGCATGACTTTTCTTGACGCGCCCGATATTGCCCTTGCCCTACGTAATGGAGGGCAAGTCAAGAAAATTCGCTTCTTTGCCGAATATAGTATACTATTTTTTCTTCAAACGTAGCAATTTTCAACCATAAATAGTACAATTCATACGTTATTTTTACTCGACATTAACTGTGACAACTATCAAAGTCGTCTAGATGTTAGAAATTAAAATAATTAAGTCGTGAGGCATTTTCAAAATTGAAATCGTGCAAAAATGTTCCCGACTCTTGATACGCATTGGTAATTGTTGATGATACTGATGGTCGAGAACAACTTTCAGCAATCATTCCCGATGTTGGCGGCTTGCGAACAACAATAAGCTGTCTTTAATAATTGCAAACAACTGTCAAACAACTATAACCAGGGAGACGCAAATTCCACCGACGACTTAATTATTTTAATTTGTAACATCTAGACGACTTTGATAGTTGTCACAGTTAATTTCGAGTAAAAATAGCGTATGAATTGTACTATTTATGGCTGAAAATTGCTACGTTTGAAGAAAAAATAGTATAGTTTATTCGGCAAAGAAGCGACTTTTCTTGACTTACCCTCTATTACGCGCCTCACTTCGTTCGGCGCGTAATATCGGGCGCGTCAAGAAAAGTCATGCTTCTCCGCCTCATAAAGTAATATACTATTATTAATTTCTTTAAACATAATTTTCCCATTTTATCCTACAACTTTAATTTTTGGTTAAGTGATTTGTAATAAACTTTGTAAGAACATTAAAATTATTTTAATTTTCTTCCTTTTCAATTAATAATATTATGAATGTGTTTAAATTAGACCAGTATAAACTGTCGAAAATGCCACATTCGCAATTTTGAAACATTGGACCAAAACAAATCTGAAGCTATTTTCTTGTGACATTTTAAATTAATTACTAGTTAACTGGGAATAAGCCACAAATAAAGATAAAAATACGTTTATTGACGTTTCAATTTCCACTTGGAAATCGTTCTCAAAATACAAACTGTTTGTATTTTGAGAACGATTTCCGAAGTGGAAATTGAAACGTCAACAAACAAAAAAGCTAGAACTTGAAATTTTAGTTTTAAGTTTTGGCAACAAATGTGAGGCATCTGAAATATGCTTAAAAATGGTGAATTTAAACTTTCACATTACAAACGATCTAAAACATTTTTTTATCTTTTTTTTTTTAATTACATTAGTACGTTCTTAAAACTTACCCATCTTTTGCTATAAACTACACTTAAAACCATCTTCTTGGAGTCATTTCCCGTAGCTTGCAATCGTTTATAATGTAAAAGTTTAAATTCTGCGTTTTCTAGCCATGTTTCAAATGCCTTAAATGTGATGTTATAGGTTTTGAAGATTGATCTCTAAAACTCGAAATTTTACATAAAGTAATAAATTATATTGACCTCCCATGAATTAAAAATTTGGCAAAAATCGCACAACTTTTATTTATTAAACAGATTAATAAAAACTTTCTTACTTTGCTGCAAAATACAAAAATTGCATAAGAAAGCTGCACTTTTTATAATAAAACCTCTTTTGATTTTTGTTAATAGCAAACTGATATCGAATTTTTACCATTGACTTCTTCTTCTTTGGGTGCCGTCTTCTTAGCGAAGGTTGGCGATGACCTCTGCAAAATCTTCCCTATTTTGGGCTTTCCTTATTACTTTGACAGTCTAATCCTGTCCATTCTTTGATGTTGCGCAGCCAGGCCATTGTCGTCTACCCGGGCTGCGTCTGCCTTCTATTTTCCCTTCTATAATCAGCTGAAGGAAGTTATACCTGTCGTGTCTAAATATGTGTCCAAGATAAGACCTTTTACGCTTCTTGACAATTTCTGTGAGTTCACGTTCTCTATTCATACGCCTTAAAACTTCTTCATTTCTAACGCGGTCAGTCCATGGAATCTTTAGCATGCGACGAAATACCCACATCTTAAAGCTCTCTTAATCGTTGACTTGATACACATTTTATTTAACATTGATTTCAAGCGCGCAACTGACATTCAAAATCGCCGGTTGCTTCAAGCGCTGTTTCTGAGAGAACGGTGCACTTTACACAAAAAGTGCTAATTAACATTTTTATTAAAAGTTAGCTCAGCTACATTGTTTATTTCAAACATTTTTTTTTCCGGCGTACAGGTTTTTAATCGATTTTTTTTTAGTTTTTTCCACTCTACAAGGGGGTATATGTGGAAGCCGGGGGGGTAAAAGTGGTATCAAAATTAATATTTTCGGTAAAATTCAGCTTGTTTGTACGATTTTTAGGGTCAAATCTCTAACGACTGGACTAGTAATAAATAGCAGAAAATATTTCTTTAGTTTTCAAAAATGATGGCTATAGTTTTAACGTATCTTATCCTTACACTTAACTATCGTTTAAAATGACACAGCAACGGTTATCTTTATTCTTTAATTTAGTTACCCTTTTGAAACGGTTTTGAAGTTTAACAAACCACGTTTTCTATGACCATTTAATTACATTTAAATGTTTATGTGCAGACGTAACTGATGTAGATAGACGGCTGTGCAGAGGTTAGTGTTATCCCATGGCAAATAATAAAAAGTCCCAACATGCAGTAAAAAGCTGCTTTATTGCCTATTAAACTTAGCTCGTTTAGTCGTTATGACCTAATCTCACGGATAGATATATTCGTTAGGAAAGGTTATGCCGGATATATCAAAATGCTGCAAATCTAGGGCGATAAATTTTTCTAGGAAAAATATCAGTTTTAGTGTCTTAGTAAATTTTAAAAATAATTAAAAGAAGTTATAGTCTTTCATGAAAATAAAATTTTAATCTTTACGATAACTCTGTTCCACTTTCACAGAAAAACAAATGAAATTATGTACCTGGTCAATAAACAAAATAGGTATCTTTTGTTTTATTCTTTTATTGTATTAGGCATGCACATACATTAAATCACAAGCAAATTCTTAATTCAGATTCGCCGTTTGAGATGATTCAACTTTAACACTAGAAAGTCGGAGTGGCCCTGTTGCGATTTGAAGTTATTGTAGTTCTTTTATTTGACACAATAATAATTTCATATTTTATGACTTTTAATATTTTGATACAAAGTCTTATTTAACGCAAAAAAATATTGTTTACTAAATTTATTTAATGGAGTTTCTAACAAACCTAGAAATCTGAAGGGGTCAAACTGTCCCTGTATTAATTATTATCGTTTTTCGGAAATTTGACGATTTCTTTTAACTTTCTGTCGAATAGATAAAATTATGTTTATGTACATTTATTCCGAGAAGGTATTTTGTTACATATTGTTTGTTCCTTGAAAGTATTTTGTTTATTGAGCGGTTTATTAGGTTCTGCTAACTCTCGTTTCTAGAATATTGAAACATTCGTTCAATTGTGAAAATTCAAGACGACTGTAAAGATGTCTCGTCGTGGACTATCAAAGCTTGAACTTTTTGAAGAAATACGAAAAATACAAGAAGATATTTCGGGAGGTGAATCTGAATTTGCAGAAAATAATGAGTCAGATGATGAACAATACGTACCATCACAAAATAATGATTCAAGTGACTCTGATGCTTCAAAGCAGTTAGAAAGTTTTATTGTACAAGACTCACCAATTTATGTAAACACTGCTTCTACAACTCAACAGCACGAGTCAGCTAATTTTATCGTGAATCCAAGTGCATCTAAGCCAAGTCACATGAGAAAAAGAGGTCAACAAGGCAAAACTATTTCAATCGGAGACACCGAACAATCGAAAGACGGAACAACGTGGAAAGTTATTGATTCTGGATCACTACCTGGTAAGATTATAATTTCTAGTATCCTCATATTCATTGAATGTTTGCTCATTACAGGACGCCGCGCTCAGCACACCATTTAACAAGAGGAATCAGGTCCTACGTCGTATGCAAAAAGGAACAATTGTGTGGTAAGTGCTTGGCATCTAATAATCAACGACAGCTTGTTACGTCATATAAAAGAATGCACTATTGCAAAAGCACATCGATGTTTGAAAAATGACACATGGACTATAACGTTGGAAGAACTGGAGGCTGCCCTTGGTATTATGTACACACGAGGAGTCTACGGCGCCAAAAATTTCCCAACCAACAGCTTGTGGTCAACAGTATGGGGTTCTCAGTTTTTTAGGAAAACTATTCTACGAGACAAATTTAAGGATATTATAAAATATCTCAGATTTGACATAAAGCAAACGAGATCTGAACGATTAAAAACAGACAAATTTGCTGTAGCCTCTGCGGTTTGAAATGGATTTATAGAAAATAGTGGTGCATGTTACAAACCGGGAATAAACCTTACTGTGGACGAACAACTACTGCCTTCTAAAGCCAGGTGCCCGTTCACACAGTACATATCAAATAAGCCGGATAAGTTTGGAATAAAATTTTTTATTTTTGACATGCGTGGAATAAAAATATATTGTAAATGGTTACCCTTATACTGGCACTGATCATCTACGCAAGAAAGATACAAGTGTTGGTGAATATGTTGTTTTGCGGTTAACTGGGAAAGGGAAATGTTACGACAGATAACTACCTTACATCGTTAAAATTGACCAAGGCATTGCAAAAAATCAACAAGTCTTGTGGATACTTTAAATCGCAACAGAAAGGAAGTTCCTCTAAGCGTAAAGAGTAAAAATGGAGAATTATATGTTACCCATATATTCCAGAGCGACGAAAAGATAACACTTACTGCATACCAAGGAAAGAGTCACAAAAATGTACTTTTGTTGAGCTTATTACATCAATCACTGGATGCTGCTGTCGATGGAAAAAACTTTCTCAAACAGTAAGTTTTTATAATAAAACAAAATACGGGGTTGATGTAGTGGACCAAATGGCGCGTCTTTATACTACAAAAGTTGCTTCAAGACGATGGCCAATGCACGTGTTTTATAACATTATTGACTTAGGAGCAATAAATGCATGAATTATTTATAAAGAAGTTACTAGAAGTAAAATCAGTCGTCAAAAGTTTATTCTTTAGCTGTGTGAAGAATTACGGGCTTCATACCTTGCCTCCCGAAATCTGGTACTATACCCAGCACCACAGGATTTACCAACCACCAGCACTGTTACTAGCCAAAAAAGAAAAAAATGTCAGTTAAAAATGTTTTGTAAAGGAAATCATACTTCTATTCCAATGAGTGCCACGGCTGTAACAAGGCAATGTGTGGCAAATGCCAAAAACTGCAAACTGTATGGTGTTCCAAATGTTTAAAATGAAACTAAAAAATTTAATCAAATTCTATCGTCAAGAGTTTATATAATTTCTTAAAACTGTTTATTTTTATTTTTTGTTTATTTCCAAATAAATAGTTAATTCTAAACTTGGTTTTTATTGATTTAGGAACTTGGAGCCAAAATGATCAATTTGGGCTTTCTAGGTAGGTATGCCAAGCCCGACTTTCTAATGTTAACTTTACTACAAATTCCGTTAATTCTGTTGCTTTAGAAATCTTTGATATTCAGATAAATGCTTTTTATAGATTGATATAAGAGAGTTAAGTAAATTCTGCCAAAGCTGTTTTCTTTACCCAGTTGTGAAGTCTCTCATTATATTCAATATCTTATTGATCCTTTGTTAGACTGTGCTATTGTTATTATTAATTTTTGTTTAGCACGATTATAGTTTTACACAATAATTTATCTTTAATTATGTTTTTGTTGTTGTTTTTTGTAGTCGCTGCTTATCTTCTAACTTGAAAACATATAATTAAACAGTAATTTAGATTTTTAAACGTAGATTTTAATTAAGTTAATAACTAAGATATGCAGTTTTCTGCAGTAGATGTTGCTCGAATTATTGCATTGTTACATGGTGGAAGAAGTCAAGTTTATGAATCCGAAATTTTAGGTATTCCGAGAACTACAGTAGGAAGAGCTTTCCTTCGCTTTATAGAGACTGGTACATTCTCATGTCGACTTAGTACCGGTTGAAGAGGAGATGATTTTTTCTTGTGATAAAACTTTTAAGAAATTGCCATTCCACTCTAATTGGTGCAAGAAACCGTCTGCAGGAGGTTTGAAATGTGAATGTAGGTGAGAGAACGGTTAGAAAACGCCTTAATGAAAGAGAACTAATGGCAAGAAGGCCGGTTATTGTTCTCGAATTACAACCCAGACATTATAGGAATCGATTAATTTTTTTCGACAAGATCAACAACGGGATATACTGGATTGGTGCCAAATACTCGTCACTGACGAATCTCTGTTTTAAGTCTGGGGATGCTGAGAGAGGGTTTGGAGACGCAGAAATGTAAGATTTTCCCAAGCTTTTATGACCCAGAAAAGAAAGTTTGGCGGTGGTGGTGTCATGATTTGGGCTGAAATCTCATTTGTAATTATGAGCTGAATGTGAGCTCACCTGTATGTTGAGTATGTTTTAGCAGCAGCAGTTCCATTTTGTCTTATCATTGGGAACAATTTTGTCTTTGTGCATGATAATGCATGACAAATTACTTGGGTAAACTAGAAATTAATATGAAGAAAGGCAGCAAATATTTGATTTTACGCAAACAAATCCTATGTATCTCATGATACGTATTTCGACTTAATAGGTCTCGTCAGAAGAGCTATTCATAGGAGTCCTTAACGTGAAAAATCAATATTTTCTGCCTTTTAAGAAGCAACAATAACATGGCTTCAATACGGACGCAGTAGCGACATCTAATTACAACAATCGTAAAATAGTTTCGAAACACAATTCAGATTTCTGCTTTATAATCTGAGCCTTCTAAAAATTGCAAGGCAAACAGACGTTGATAAAAGATGTAAAAGAGACATGGGGAATCTAAAATTTGCATTCCACGACATGTCTTTTACAACTAAGCAGAAATCCTTAGCGAATTGTGCTTCTAGTACCCACACAGAGTAAATCCGAATAAAATGAAGAAAGGCAGCAAATATTTGATTTCACGCAAAATTTGCTGCCTTTCTTCATTTTATTCGGATTTACTCTGTGTGGGTACTAGAAGCACAATTCACTAAGGATGTCTGCTAAGTTGTAAAAGACATGTCGTGGAATGGAAATTTTAGATTCCCCATGTCTCTTTTAACATCTTTTATTAACCTCTGTTTGCCTTGCAATTTTTAGAAGGCTCAGAATATAAACCAAAAATCTGAATTGTGTTTCGAAACTATTTTACGATTGTTGTAATTAGATGTCGCTACTGCGTCCGTATTGAAACCATGTTATTGTTGCTTCTTAAAAGGCAGAAAATATTGATTTTTCACGTTGAGGACTCCTATGAATAGCTCTTCTGACGAGACCTATTAGGTCGAAATACGTATCAAGAGATACATAGGATTTGTTTGCGTGAAATCAAATATTTGCTGCCTTTCTTTATTTTATTCGGATTTACTCTGTGTGGGTACTAGAAGCACAATTCGCTAAGGATTTCTGCTTATTTGTAAAAAACATGTCGTGGAATGCAAATTTTAGATTCCCTATGTCTCTTTTAACATCTTTTATCAACGTCTGTTTGCCTTGCAATTTTTAGAAGGCTCAGAATATAAACCAGAAATCTGAATTGTGTTTCGAAACTATTTTACGATTGTTGTAATTAGATGTCGCTACTGCGTCCGTATTGAAACCATGTTATTGTTGCTTCTTAAAAGGCAGAAAATATTGATTTTTCACGTTGAGGACTCCTATGAATAGCTCTTCTGACGAGACCTATTAGGTTGAAATACGTATTAAGAGATACATAGGATTTGTTTGCGTGAAATCAAATATTTGCTGCCTTTCTTTATTTTATTCGGATTTACTCTGTGTGGGTACTAGAAGCACAATTCGCTAAGGATTTCTGCTTAGTTGTAAAAGACATGTCGTGGAATGCAAATTTTAGATTCCCCATGTCTCTTTTAACATCTTTTATCAACGTCTGTTTGCTTGCAATTTTTAGAAGGCTCAGATTATAAAGCAGAAATCTGAATTGTGTTTCGAAACTATTTTACGATTGTTAGAAATTAATACTCTAGAATGGCCAGCCTGCAGCCCTGAACTAAATAGTATCAATCATCTTTGAAATTAACTTCATTGTAGGGTTAGAAGTCAACCAGGCAAGTCAGAAAGTCTTCTAGAACTTTAAAACGTGGTTTGTAAAAAACATAATAGTATTCCTTAAGTTTTTATTTAAAATGTTTTCATTTTCCTTTCATATCGTGTGCAAACGGATAATGATGTTTTAAAACATAATATCCGATGTTAGACAATTTTGTTCAAGTTCACTCGTAATTTTTATTGTTTTTAATTCACTTCGGTACTACACTATTTTCTTTTTTAACCTTCTAATTAAATAAACCATGCAAAGTAATTAAGCAATAATGGTCATTTTTTGTTTTAAAAATGAAAGATGTTGAGTATGTAATATAAAACAGTGCATAAAACTTCCAATAAATTTTTAATTTCGGAAATTTATAGGGTGGCCATTTTTTTGTCGGTGAGTGTATATATATAAACATATATATATATATATATATATATATATATATATATATATATATATAATAAATAAAGACAAGTAGTCTGCATGTCAATATATTTTTACTGAACACTCTAAAATTCAAAATAAATCGGGTTATGCAATATAGCACTGGAATTTTGATTATGAAGAATCATGTGGATTGCCCAATGAAGCTTCAATATGTACTGCCGAACTATCAACTTTATTACTTGCGTTAAAATATATAGCCTCTATTGGTATGAATAACTATATTATCATTCTGACCGATTGTAGAAGCATTGTGGACAAACTCACTTCTATCAAAACTACAAAGAGCCTAAACCATTTTTCTTCTTCTTAAAGTGCTCTCTCCCCAATGGAGGTTGGCTACTACAATTTTAAACTCTTCTCTATCTTCAGCTGTTCTTATTAGCTGTTCAAAAATTAGCCCTGTCCATTGTCGGATGCTTCTGAGCAACGATAGTCTTTTCCTTCCTAGGCCACTCTTTCCCTCGATTTTTCCTTTCACTATAAGTTGGGCATATTGGTACTTATTATTTCTCAGCATGTGGCCTAGGTATGATGTTTTTCTAACTTTTACTGTGTTAAAAAGTTTTCTTTCCTTGCCTATTCTATGCAGCACTTTTTCGTTTGAGGTATGCGATGTCCATGAAATTTTAGGTATTCTCCGGTTGATCCACATTTCAAAGGCCTCCAATTTATTTACGGTTGATGTTTTAAGGGTCCACGTTTCAACTGCATATAGAACTAACAACAATATAGCGTAAGCCATAAGAGATAAAAATAAAGATCTTACATTATGATATTTACTTCCCCAGGTAAATTAATTATTAGTTGTTGAGTAAAAGAACACTCTGAAATATTAGCGAATGAAGAAGTCGACAAATTAGCTAAATCTGCAGCTTTAACCAAACATAATATAAACAACATACTTCTACCAGAAACAGACATAGATAATATCAGTAAAAACAATTGCAAACAAAGATGGTACCGTTTATACAACCAAAGTAAAACTAAAATAAACTTTAGACTCTTACTAACCACCAATTTCCAATAAGAGATGGTTTAAATATAAGCCAAATAGGTTATTTATAAAAACAAACAGAATAAGATCAAACCACGCACTCAGTTCTGCATACGAACACAGCACTCATAACCCATGCTACCACTGTGGTAGACTGGGAGATCTACAGAACCTTATATTGGAGGGTGGACAGTACAGAAAAAGTATGAAAATGACGTGTGTAAATATATCAAAATCTGAAAAATGTCCATACCAACATATTACTCTCTGTAAATTTAGATTATAAATAGGATTAGGTAATAAAATTAAAAATTGTACCTACCGCAAATAGTCTGACTAATTGGCTATGCCAAAGACATTATCCAATAAAAGAAATTAAATAATTTTACAGGGTAACTCGAATAATCATCGTGTATATACTATATTGTGAAGTACTTATTATTCTTAAAGTTAAATTATTTTATTTAAATAAGTGATGGATGGCCAATAATATCGAAAAAAGTATCTATTGCTATAGATCTAATAGTAAACAAAAGAATTTTGAAATAATTAAAATCTTGAAACAATAAACAAAGATCCAAAGGAATAGTATCGAAAAAAGTTAAACTAGCGTTAAAAAATTCAAAATCAACATTAACTTTAATATAACAGAAATACCTCAACCTCATGAACCCACAGCCTTCTAAATTATACTCTTTTAACTACATATTCACCCAATAAGATCTGCAGATTTTTTATACCGCTCCGTCATATAAACTGTCAAAAAACTATTAGAGAATATTTTAGAACACACCAAAATTTCACCTTAATTTACTGCAAATAATACAATAGATAGACTTCATCCTTATAAACGGTAGATTCAGCACAACTGTCAAAAGAGCTTGCACATACCCTGGAGCAGATGTCCCTTCTGACCACGTACTATTAGTGGCCGTCATAAAGATCGCTCTTTCATGCAAGAACAAGCCTGAAACTCAACAACATATAGCACTGGATAAACTGAAAGACCCAGTGATACAAGCAAAAATAAGCAATGAAATAAACGCACAAATTCAAATATTAACGACAAACATTACCGAAGATATAACACCAACATGGAATACGATCAAGTGCTGTAACAGACATCATGAAAAACAACTTAGGGTACAAACGAAATAACAAGAAGCAAAAATGGATGACAGAAGAAATACTATTACTAATGGAAGAACGACGAAGACACAAGAATAACCAAGATGGCAGCAATATGTATGAAAACATTAACAGGCAAATAAAAGCAAAAATAAGAATAGCAAAAAATGAATGGCTTAAGCAACAATGTATCGATCTAGAACATTTACAAAGACAACACGACGACCGTAATTTACATAAAAAGCTTAAGGAGACTGCTGGAATATACAGAAAACGAAGACCAACTACCATAGTTAATCAGGATAACCAGATAGTGCTGGGTGAAAAGGAGAAAATTGATATATGGGAAAATTATATCCAGGAGCTCTTCCATGACGAAAGACCCATGAGTGAAGTTTATACAGACGACCAGCTGACTGGCCCTTCAATCACCAAAGAGGAGATAGAAAAAGCAATATTAAATTCAAAAAACAATAAGGCACCTGGACCAGATGAGATCCCGTCAGAAATACTCAAATTACTAGATGAAAGGGGAATTTCAGCACTACACAAAATATTTAATTTAATTTATGAAACTGGCTGCTATCCTCAACAGTGGTTACGCTCTACCTTTATTCCCCTGCCCAAGAAAGTCAATGCAAAAAGATGTGAGGATCACAGACTCATTAGCCTTATGAGTCACACTTTAAAGATATTCTTAAAAATACTACATCAAAGATTATACAAAAAATGTGAATGGGACATCAGTGATTCCCAGTTCGGGTTTAAGCAAGGTTTAGGAACACGAGAAGCAATAGTAGCAACACAGGTACTGGTCCAAAATTGTTACGATCAGAGGAAGGATGTGTTCCTATGCTTTTTAGATTACAAAAAAGCGTTTGATCGTGTCCAACACCACAAGTTGATGCAGATTCTCAAGAAAGTTGATATAGACCAAAAAGACATAAGATGCATTGAAAACTTGTACTGGCATCAAACGGCACAGCTAAAAATAGACAATTCTATATCTAAGCCCATACATATAAAAAGAGGCGTTCGACAGGGATGTGTGCTTTCCCCTCTTTTATTTATCATTTATTCAGAAGCCATATTTCAAGAGTCTTTGGAAGATGCAGAGATGGGAATCAAGGTGAATGGAGTATTGATCAACAACATACGATATGCTGATGATGGTGTCTTAATTTGTGACAACATAGTCGATCTTCAACAACTTGTCACTATAATCGGAGAATACAGTGAGCGAATGGGACTAGAGATTAATACCAAAAAGACCAAATTCATGATCATCTCCAGAAACTTGGATGCATTTGAAAACTCCACCATAACACTGAATAGTAAATCCATAGAAAGAGTGAGTAAATTTAAATACCTGGGATCGTGGCTTTTTGAAGACTGGGCATCGGACAGGGAAGTAAAATGTCGCATTGAGCAAGCTCGACAAGCTTTCGTAAAATTCAAGAAGGTACTGACTTGTTCTGAGTTCGATCTTCAACTGAGACTAAGGTTTACTAAGTGCTACGTATGGTCAGTGCTGCTATATGGCGTAGAGGGCTGGACACTCAAAACGAGGGATATAAACAGATTGGAAGCTTTCGAAATGTGGCTTTATCGCCGTATCCTAAAAATACCATGGATAGCAAAAATCACAAATATAGATGTCCTTAAAAGAATAAACCAAGAACGCCAACTTTTCGAAACCATCAAGAAAAGGAAAACAGCGTATCTAGGTCACATCATGCGAAATGAAAAATACCAGTTCCTCCAACTTATAATCGAGGGTAAAATTGAAGGCAAAAGAGGAATGGGACGCAAAAAAATGTCCTGGCTCCGAAACATAAGGCAATGGACAGGGATTAACGACATACAATCTCTGATACATATTGCAAGAAATAGAGAGTTAATGGAAAATGTGATCGCTAACATCCATTAGTGGATTTGCATCTGAAGAAGAAGAAGAATACAATAGAACTAGTTAATAAAATAAAACATTGTTAATTTCCTAACAACTTATAAATTAATTTCATTTTACCTCAAAAACCTTTTTTTCTAGTATTCCTCCTACATAAACTTTGCTCTAGTAAAATATCTTTTAGACCATAATAGTACAAATCCAATACAGTAGCTGAAGCCAAGACTACTTTGACTTTAATAATCAAATAAGTATATGTAGAAATCAGTGCAGGACTTATAATAAGTGATCCTCTAAGCCCATTGCTATCAGATATTTCGGATCATCTAGAGATAAAGATTTCAAAATATCCCATATTCAAACAGTTTTTGTATTGGTGGAAATACGTAAATGATGTATTGGTATGTTTTACTGGAACTAACAGACAACTTGACTAATTCTTATTATAAATTAATTCACTCAATAATCATATTGAAGTTGCAATAGAAACAAAACAAAATCATTCCATAAATTTTCTAGATTTACAAATTATTACACTTAAAAATAAACGTGAGTTCTCTATATTTCATAAACCTACCCATACTGACACGACTATTATATACACAATTCATCATCTTATCCTACACAACATAAATTAGCTGCCTACCTTCGACATAGAACTGAATATTATTAAGCAAATAGCAGTTATCAAAATCTTGGCAAGAATATTGAGAAATAAACTAAAATGCTACACGGAAAGAATCTTGCATGAATATTAGGCCGGCTTTAGAAAGGACAGATCTACTGTAGACCAAATCTTCTCATTAAAGGAGATACAAACGACTTGTTATGAAGGTAAAATTCTCCTGCATGTTTTGTTTACTGTAAGTGTAAACTGTAATTAGAAAATGCAACATGAAGGTGAAAAAAACGATCATGAAAAATGAGCACCGGTGCTTGGCATTTGCTGACGATCTAACGATCCTAGGAAAAACCGACAAAGAATTAAGAAGAGTTGTGAAGAAAATCATCGAAGAAGCACAGAAATTCGGATTGGAACTAAATGAAGACAAAACCAAATATATGATCATGGCAGGGACAGAAGGGAAAAAAGGAGACTTTAGTGTGAGGTCAGTAAGTGGTAAAAGCTATACTTTTAAAAGGGTGGACAAATTTGAATACCTGGGTGTAGTTTTCGATGAAAATGGACAGGAGAAGTGGGACCTCGAAGCCAGAATAGAAAAGGAAATAAAAAATTAACTAGTTTAAAAGCCCTACTGAACTTAAAATACGTTTCTAGACAAGGTAAGCTCAGAACATATAAAACAGTAATTCGACCCACAGTAACATATGCCGGTGAGACATGGACAATAAATAAGAAGGAAGAGGATACTCTGGAATATATTGAATTCGAATATAACCACACATACATTTTGATATCTCACGTGTGACGAGATTTAGGTGATTTTCGACTTTCTTGTATCGCTGGTTTTTTCTTGAACAACTAGTCGCTCCATATTATTGTCACCTGTTATATTATGTTCGAACAATGATAGTATTTTTAAAATTTTAAAACGGCAAAGACGTTGTACATTGTTAATTGCCGCCAGAACATATATACTTGTTGCATTAATTCTATCTGTATACAGTTCGGATAGTCTAAATTTCAGAGGCATAGCAAAATGTTGGGAAAACCAATGTGGGTAACCATCAATTTAATCTTTGTGTTTCTTAATATGCGTGTTCTTTACTGCACTACTTCCTCTATGTATAAATAAATGTCTCATCAGCAAAGAAACGATTGGATACCTTGACTCCACCTACCGAAGTGACCCTTCCCACTCATCTACATATTTTTTTAAAATGGACTAAAAAGTATAAAACAATTTCTTACAGATCTAGTGATTTGATACTTAATATAGATTCATAGTCCAATACTCTAATCCTAACCTGATAGTCTGGTTTTTTTTGTAACATTAAATGTCACTATTATTTTAAATAACTAATATAACATAAAAATATTTTTATAATTTAAAACATTACAAAAGTTAAGCTCATAGAACATTGCAAGAAAATAATTATTGCATGCGAGATTTACGTTTGTCTAAAATACGATCTATGTAATAAAATAGTAAGTTAAATTAACTATAAAATTGTTTAATAATTAACTTTAGTATTTACTACTTAAAACATGAATAAGCTTATAAATATAAAGAGTATAATGACGGTTATCCTAACTTCCAAAATCCAAAAATTTCATCATTTAAAGTGGAACAAATTGTAATAATATGAATGCCATCGAAATGCTTTAAATATGTTTTAAAGAAGTGAAAAGCATTATTGTTATGGAAATAATTTAGTATAATACGAATACGAATAATAAGGAGTGTATAACAGACTTTATGATCTGTCTACTAACCAAAGAGGCGGTATCATAGTACGCCAGAAGCTCAGGAAAAACCAGCATGTCATAATCCATATTGTTGCTCGTAACTTCCTAACACTCCAAAACTTTTAAAACAACAGCGGTTGCACTAAACTGTTAACTCCAAAAAAATCACCGAAAATCACAGAAAAGCACCCCTGAGCGAACAATACGACCTGTCAAATGTATTCGGCGCCGGTACAAGTTCGATTCGAAAACCAACACGAACTGAAATTACCAGTGTTCCATATGCATGGCCGGACATGATTGTTTATATTACATAGCGTCTGAAGTAAAGCATAACCAGAGTTTAACGACTGTTTTCAGGATTTCAGGACGGTGTTGCCAGATGAAAGTAATGTATACACTATGTACTTCTTTTAACATCGAGCCTAGAAATGATTTTTATTTTTTACTAAAAGTGCTAATTGGATATATCATTTTAATTAACACTAAATTAATTGGTGTCCTAACAAAAATTTTACCTCCTTAAAAGTTCGCAAAATAACTGTTTAAAAAAAAACAAAAACCAGTCATAGAGCAGTACCGAACATAAAAAGATATATATCATATAATTTTACGTAATTGCAGCTAACAGGGTCCCATTTTTATTATGAAATCCCCGCTGAAAAGAAACTGCAAATATGATTATTATAAACTATTTTACCTAAAAAAGGTAAAATATATATTAGCATCTATGAAAACCAGAGGCACCTTTAGGACATCTACTATTTTAGAAAATAATGTGAAGATTTATTTAGCTACAGATCGTGATGTAATTTATTAAAATATGTACTTACAACAGACTTAACCCCAGTGTATATGAAAACAGAAGCAATAGAACAATCTCAGTTATTATTCGAATTAATCCAGAAATTAAGTGAAATAAATATTCCTTAAGTTGAAAAATTAAACTGTAAAAAAATAAAGATGATTTTGTACTTTGAAATTTTAATGGAAAATTCAGTTTCAATATCTTCATGACTCAAGACCTTAAAGTGGAACCTATTACTATTATTAAAGGAATAAAACTAATAAAAAAAGAGAGTCTGTAAGAAAATGTTCTTGAATACGTTCGATTTAAAATAAGACATGGTCCATGATTGGTTAAAAAAAAAGAGCATGGGCTTATTTGTATAAGAGAAGAAAACTCAAAATACAAGTGTGGATCAAAACAGATCACATAATTCTAATAAAGGAAAAAGAAATTGTTTGGTTGATTGGTCTAACATGCTACCTAAGAGGTCCTCTCAATATTGTCACAAGGACCCAAAGAAAAAATATTTAGAGACAATTTTTTAGACCAAAGCTCAATTATGTAGAGAGCATTTAAAGTACTGTGATAATAACAGTCTGGAAAAACTATCGTATGCTATTTTCGACCAAATATTTTGCTACTTAAAGCTAAGCTTGTATCAGCCAAAAAAAGACTGGTGTGATACCTGTAGCGTATTTGAAGTTAAGAATATCGACCAGTTTGCTTACACATCACACATAGAGAGAAAATCAAGCAAGGGAAGAGAAAGCCAAAGATAACAAAGATCAGAACAGAAGGAGATCTGTGTGCATCTACTTTTGCTTCCATCATTATACAACATATTGAATAAATCTGTAATGACCGAAAATTACCTGTTGTGCTTTGGTCTGATGGGTGCTGTTACCAGAACGAAAACTTTACACTTTCCAACGTACTTCTAAATCTTTCTATAAAAAGCAGCCAAATTATTATTCAGAAATATCTTGATTAAGGTCAAGGCCCAGATGGAGTGTGATAGTGTGCATCATCTAATAGAAATGAAACTTAAAAATCGTAAAATATTTATTCCACACGATTATATAACATTAAGATATAGGAGTATTCAACCTGGAAACATGAAGAACGATCTGACCGTCACAGATCTCAGGGTATTAATGTACGATCCAGAGAAAAACAAATTTTCATCAAAACTAATTTTAAAGATGATTTTAAGCCATTACCTGTACGGACTATCAATTCCAAAGGTCTAGAAATGTACCCTAACTTACACAACCAAACACTAAGTATATATGGCGAACCAGACGCAATTTATAAAAACTAATTCAATACTAGTTCACCACATATAGGTTAGACGTACACCGACAAAAAGACTATACGGTGACAGTATGAGAATGGCTCGCGGCTAGACAAACAGTGGAGACTGGTCGTGCAGTCCATTGAAGTATACAAAAGTTATCAAAGGGGCGCCAGGTAAATTGGCCCACAGCCTTCCCTACGTTGCTTATGATAAACCACCAACTTACCAATAGGTTTATCGCCAAAATTACCAGTATAGGATACACCAACCTAAATACATGTGAGATAAATAAAAATACAAATTGTCTGAGATCAAGATTTTATCAAATTTAATGATTAAATATAATGAAACAAAATACACTGTTATTTCCCTCTACCATAGGCTTAAAAGAAGATAATAATGTAGTAATGCGGGTATTACTGACTTAAATATGATATCAACAAGTAACACTAGATAAATATATATTACAGGTTAAGATGTTTAATAAAAATTTACCAAACGCTAAGGGGACTGGTGTGTGAATTAAAACCAGTAAAAAAATGTATTAACTCAAATACGACACCACGTGAGCTCAGGTGTGTGTGTGCAGATCATGACATAAAATGTAAAAAAAAAAATATCTACCCTTAGGCGCAGTTTACATACCCGGAAAATGTGTAAATATATAAAATACCTGAGACCGCAATTTCTTTACTTTCTTAACAATGTTATCTGTATGAGAAAATTTAACAAAATAGCGCATAAAACTTCGCTTGAAAAACTAAAGCTCGATAAATACCTCGAATTTATCACATAAAATACGTCGTTACTTGTGTGACTTCCTCAATCGGGGTGTCTTCGAGATTCACAATTTCTAAGTCCAACGAGACGCAGCGGGGGGAAGTCCCATTAAAAGCTGTAACGGCGGAGTCGTCGCAGAGAACAGTACGAAGGTCGAAACACCTCCCAGGTCGAATCAGGAGCACATGATGGGCTACGTCCAGCCAGGAAGACGAAAATCAACCACCAAACGGTTAAAATCAGGCAATGGGAAAACCAAAACCCAAAAACAAAACGATAACGAAACGAAACCGGAACCTGAACCTGAAGGAAAGAAAGCCATAATTACCATACGGAACTACGACCATTATAGGGGTATTATTATTTAACAGCAATAAATAAAAACTAATCTAACAGTTATTCATTGATTTAAAAAAACCCTCTTAATCATAATTAATGATAAAACGAATTCCAAAAATTAAATACAACTGCTCTAGAGAAAACATGTATGAAAAGATTAAGGAAAATGTATTTTAGTTTCTGGATCTAATCCATTATTTATATTTTTATGTTAAACAGCTGTTTTGAGCTAAATAAAATTTTATCTATTCAATATTTAATTTAATTCATTTGGACTTTATCTGATGACCAAAAAAACTCTTGTTGATACCACTTGCTGAATTTGAAATCTTGTATTAGAGATGGGACTAAAATAACTACTTAAATAACTCATTATGTATCTGTACCAAAATTAATTTGAATAAAATAGATATATTATTATTACTCTTCTTACTTATCTTATGGTTTTACTCACCCTTGTTAGCCAGACCAAGGGTTAAAGACTAGCCGTAAACTACTTGGCTATCTGGATCGTGATTAAGGCTCGATCTTCGGTCTGTAACGAGGGAGGAAAAAAAAGAATTTTATTTTTTTTTTCGACACCAGGGACTGGCCACCAAATAACAGATGTCACAAAAACTACATACCTTATTGTAACTGATTCCAAAGATGAAACGTGGCTGGTAAAACCGCCCTTTGGCGAATCTGCGAATATTCCAACACCAAAACAAACTTTTCCACTAAGGACACAAAGCTAGGGGAACATCCGCTACGTTGTATTAGAATGAAATCCCTCAGGAAACAGCAAAATACAGTTGACGGTAAATACTCTAATACAGCGACTTATTCCATGCCAATTCACCTAAAGAATGACTCTTCAAACCTAAAAGCCGTTATCCAGCGCTCGTCACACGAAGATTTGCCGACTAGGCCCGAGATTCAAAATCCTAAATTTTGGAACACCAAATCTTACAAAATATCACTAGAAACCTAATATAAATTAAATCCTTCATAAAAAAAGAATTTTTTCCTTAGTTTCTTAGCACTTAAAAAAAATCATTTTCCCCCAAAATAAAATTAATAAAATTTCATTCCTCTACCTTGACTGTAAGCAACCAATATTACATATCTTTGCAAAACTAGAGATGGAGCCTAATGCAACATTTGGAACGTAACATATAAAGAGTGTTAAATATTTTTATTTGCAAGACCTTAAGGTACTATTACCAACCGACTGTCACATGTTTTACAACAATTTACCCAAAGATAACGAGATTTAGGAAGATATCGTAAAAGTTTTTAGTTTAGTTATTTGTTTTTAGAAAAGTATATTTATTAAACCTAATTTTCCTTTAAAGTGTTTTAGTTACATATTTTTTTTACTGTTTTACTTTACATATGTTTGTAACTTCTAATACACTTGTTTTGTAATTTGTACCAAGTTTTATTTTTACTACCTGTGAAAGTAATACTAAAACTCCGTATCTAAAATTTATGTTACAGCATATTTGATAATACCCCGTATCTACACAACAAAAACTCAAAATACTGCAAAATTTACTTTTTCATCTTTTATTTATAAAAAAATAAAATTTTTCATTTTAAAGTCTTGTGTTCATTCTAAGGTTCATTCATTTTAAGGTTAAGAATAAAAGTCTTGTGTTCATTCAATTTTTTGTTTAAATTTATATTTTGACTCTCTTGTAAAATTCACTTGTGTAAAATACGGGTTATTACAGTTAGGCCATCGATATATAGGTGGCAGACTTGTTGACTATGCATTTTGTAAAGAAAATTGATTATTAAATGTGAAATGTGACTTTCCCATTGATATACTAATTGATTAAATTGCGACAGATATGTCAATTTATATATAAGGTAACATTAATATAGCTGACATTACAACAATGCAAATACTGATAGGTTAGTTACGAAAATTGTTACGAAAAGTTTAGTTATAAAAAAACAAATAAATCACAAATAAAACAGGCATGTGACCAAATACGTACCGAATTAAATACTTTAACATAAGAAGAAAATAAACCAAGTCAATATTGTCATAAAAAGGATTCTCTGGACGGTTTCATCCAGAAGTAATAGGCTTTATAGAGACTTTAGTAGAATATAGGCTTTAATAGAAGTAATAGTTTGTTTAAAACAAAAAGATGAAACAGAAAAAAAAAACACAAGAAGACAAATCAAATAGTATTAAATATGTTAATAATATTGCTATACAAAAGACATTAAATAAAATAGTAATTGACCAAAAAAATTTAATTTGCTGCCGTTGATCCAAATAAAAGTATTGCTAAATAATAGAGAATTTTGTGGAGTTTAAGGCCCAGGCTCACATGTTACTCTTCTTGATTTGAAGATGACAGAAAAGTTAAGATTGGATATTCATTAAGATAGGAATATGTTTAAAACGATAAATGACAGAACAAATTTCAGAGGAAAAATGAAAAGTATAAAAATTCAGAAAAATTCTTATCCTTATTTAGGTAAAGATGAATATTGTGAGAATGATATTCTAATTGGATTAGTTTCTATTTTTAATTTTCAAATCAAACTATATTTTTATTTAGAAGTTTATCAAATATTGAATGTAAACACTGAAGAGAAGCTTTAATATTAATATTATAAAATACTAAATAAACTTTAATGAGCGATTTCCCTCGGAGCTTTTCAATGCAAAATTACAATATTTATTGCCAGATTAGAGAAATAAAATAGAAATTTAATTACATATATATGATAATATTTTTGCGAAACATAAATTTGACATTGGGCAAGTTTAAAAGTATAAAGCACAAATTGAACTTTAAGAATATAAATTTGCTGCAAACAAGCCTTATAGATGCTCAATAGCTCAATATAGATGACCAAAAAAAAATAGAATTTTAAATAAGGTAATTGTTAAAAGCAAATTTAATAGAAGAATCATCCTCACTACCTGCAGCCTAGGTTAGATTGCCTTGTGGATTGATTTTCGTATCTTAAACAAATTAATTATTGCTGAACCCCAACCTTTTTCGTTAATTTACGAGACTTTAGCCACAACAAGGAATGCTATATTCATTATTACTTTAGATATAAATTCTGATTTTGGTAGTAAAGAATTAGGAGATATGACATAATATTTCTTTTCACAATTTTAATTCGACATTAAATATAAACCTGGAAAAGAAAATGTAGAAGCCGTTTTAGAAACCCTGCTTTAAATAATGTTAAAAAATTTATAAGAACAGTAAACGTATTTTGAACCTAGATATATTTTATAAATTAAGACAGAATGAAAAAACATTATCCAAAAAATTTGGAATAATATATATATATATATATATATATATATATATATATATATATATATATACATAGATAATATTTTATTATACAAAAATTACTTTTCTTAATATCAAAGTAAAATTATTAAATGTGCAATGCATAAATGACATCATGTTTCACGAATCCTGCCATGGACAAAACTGCAGTAGATATTTCTTGTTGCAAATCAGAAATGTTATTTTAGCACTGCCACATATTCTGAAGATTTTATTAGCTATTTCTGTCGTGTGTGCTAAAGATTCATTAACATGAACTTCAGTGACCGTTTATGACTTTCAACCGTCATGTACTATTATAAGTCACTATTCCAAGTACCTTATAAGACTGATTTTTAACCACAACCTTTTTTACATGTTTTCAGTTGCGATATGTATAAACAGCCGGCAATCCTTTGCTGTTGGATGAATGGCTACGCACATTCGGTAAAATTAAATATATTTTTTAGTAACTACACATCTTCTATTTAGAGTATATCATTCTTTTATCAGGTAGCTGGCAATAATAAAAAAAACCTCTGAATCAGATATATTTAACTTTACATTATTCGAAATAACTACTAAACAACTATTAACATCTCAATTTTTAAATAAAATTACAAAACGAAATTAGCTAACGCTTGATTACTGTAGAGATTTGTTTAACAACTCAGATCCAATTGTCGCTTTAGGTAAATATAAAACTAAAAATTTCAAATTTGTATCGATTATTTTGGCAGATGAGATTCTTAAGCTAATGAACGAACGATGAAAGGCCAGATATGCCCTATACGATATTCCCAGAGGAAAATTAGGGAAGCAAATAAAAAAGAAAAAATAGAAAGATGCGAGGAAATTTATACTCTATAGGTAAAATGAAATAGTTACAATGTTTATCGGAAAGTTAAAGAACTTGCAGGTGGACTAAGATAAAGACAAAAAGGAAATCTAACTGATTCTGACAAAAACATCATTTTTATGCTTAATTTATAAACAAGTAAGTTATAAGAGACTTTCGCACGATGTAGTACTAGAGATAGAAATATTTGGAAACGACCACCACTCCCTTTAAGGGTCAAGACTGAAAAAAGATATTTGTGCTTAGGTATCTTATAAACTTGAACAGAATACCTAGAATGGATCAAGGATATTACAGCAAAAAGTTTATTCTGCAGTAAAATAGCTAAAGGATGGTAAAGCATAAGGGCTAGATAATATACAAACAGAACTAGTTAAATTAATCAACAAATAATCAATTGCAATAAGCACAAAAATACTCAACAACATATAGAACTCTAAAAAAATAACAACAGAACTTCTAAAGTCTGAGTTTTTTGTATATAAAAAAACATATGCCAAGAAATGCAAAGAATGCCCTACGATGGATCTCATAAATCATTTCTTAAGCCTGTTTCTAACGATAATCTATAAAAAAAATACAAGCTGTGTGAAATTAAAATTTCACCATACCAGTTTTGTTTCGCAAATGTTGTTGGTGCTAGACAGACATTGGTTTAAGTACAAGTTTGTTTCCAGAGATACACAGAAAAGGTAACCAAATACTAAAAGAAGCAGGAAATACATCAAAGATCTAAAAACTAATAGAAACCTTCACTAGAATCAGAACACAAATCTGACAATCTGAAAAGTGAAAATGACGAATATCTAAAAATCATAAGTGGAGTGAGGCA
This sequence comes from Diabrotica balteata, assembly GCA_918026665.1. Taxonomy (NCBI): domain Eukaryota; kingdom Metazoa; phylum Arthropoda; class Insecta; order Coleoptera; family Chrysomelidae; genus Diabrotica; species Diabrotica balteata. The sequence goes on from OU898280.1 coordinate 38,792,157, forward strand.
AGGCTATATTTTGTCGTCTCTAGTCTTTATACTCTACTTTAAAAAAATGTTAAAAGAAACTTTGCACTAAATTAAAAAACGCATCCTTTTAAACAAGTGCCGGTTATACAACATCGTATGTGTAGATGACACCATAGTATTTGCAAACAACCTATGAGAAGACATAAAAGTCCTTAATAAAAAATTTCACGTATTATAGTTAAGAATATGAACTCAATATAAATTAAAAGAAAAAGCAAAACTTATGGCAATTGGCAAGCAAAAGAAAACAGAAGACCTCAGCGTCATAATAAATGAAGAATAAATCAGCAACGAATCAAGAGCACTGGTCGGTAAAGCCAGATCCACCTCTATAAGGATCTTCTTCTAGAGTCACAACCTCTGTCTTAGTAGAAAAGTATGCTGCGATGCTACATCGTCTGTATCCTTTTTTATGGTATTGAATCGTGGGCCTCGAACGTGAGTATGTGGAGAAGATTAAAAGCAATTAGGATGTGTTTATATCAGAAATGCTTGAGATCTCCTGGACTGATTAAGGCACAAATCAAGAGGTCCTCGGAAGAATGAAGATCGCGAGGTACTGATCAGTATCAAATCTCGAATGCTACAATACTTGGGGCAAGTTATGCGAAATTAATTCAGATATGCCCTCCTAGAAACCATCTTACAAGAAAAAATATTTGGAAAGCAAAATATAGGTAAAAAAAAGAATATCCTGGTTAAATAACTGTTATGCGCTGTTCAACACAACCTCTGTGGAACATTTCCGCCCTGCTGCAGATAAGAGAAACATTGCCTTGATGGTCACCAATATTCGTCATGGAGAGGCACATCGGGAAGAAGAATTTTTTAACTTATTACTTACCAATGTGTGTGTGTGGAAAGATAATGGCAGGGAATCAAGTCCATTTGCCACAGAAAGTTGTATACAGAACTTTTCTTATAATATGAATACAAAGTTGTGGGCTATGCTGCTCTAAATTTCTATTTTTACTACTTTAATAAATTTTACTAGAAGTTCTAAGGTGTTTCTATTGGCAGTTAACAAAATGTGTGATAGATTTAATGGAAGAAAATATTTCATTTTCTTTTTCATTTTTTTTTGTCGGTCAGATAGCTCAGCGGGCTGTGCGGCTGCCTCTCATTCGCTTCACTGTCGAATGGTTCAGTGGATGTGGGTTCGAGCCCCAGCTCAGTGTACAGAAAACAAAAAGTCTAACGCAGCAGTTTAAAATTCTAGATGAATCTGCGGCTTAGACTAGGATATGCTGGGATCTGATCGGCCTATGGTGGCAAGCAGTACGGCAAGAGATAAGGGCTTGCGGCTCGGTGATATATATATATATATATATATATATATATATATATATATATATATATATATATATATATTTCATTTTAATGAGTTTACGAATTAAATCATTAATTTTTTTTTATCTTTTTTGCAACCGAAGAAAATATGGTTTAAAAATCCATAAGAGTTCCGATCACAACTACAGGCCGATGACTGTATAATGTCCAGCTTAGCAAGGGGCGATGGAAATCAATCGCCCATGATTTGTTTTAAGTCAAAAAACACTTGTCGAAAAGGAGCTTGACGTGAAAGAGTTAAAAATATATTGGAGTGGAGATGTTAGGGTTGGATTATAAAATACGTATTTTGACAATATCAGTAGCCGTGCAATTCTCCCCAGTAAAAACAAAATGCATGCTTTTTTTAAGAAGGCACCGGCCATAGAGAATATCTTTAAAACTGTATGGCGAGCCGCTCAAATTCTCAGAAAAAATTAATTTTCTCGGAATGGTATTTGACCAAAAACTAACATGGAAACAACATATTTTAGAAATAAAAAAGTCTTGCAAATGGATTAAATGTAATGAAAACATCAAATAAAAAATGGGGATCCGACGAAACCACGTTATTAAATATTTATAAGTCACTCGTTAGATCAAAAATAGATTATGGGGCTATTGTGTATGCCTCCGCTAAAAAACATGTTACCAAGCAACTTGAAGTCATTCAGAACACAGCACTTCGCATTGCCATAGGTGCATTTAGAACCACACCAGTTAAGAATCTCCAATGCCTCACAGGAGCCACCTCTTATTCTACGAAGAAATTATTTATGCCTTTCGTATGCAGCATCAGTCGCCAGCAACAAATTCCACCCAGTATTTCAAAATGCATTTACGGACCATTACCTACAAGCTTATAACAAAAGTAGGTTCGATCCACCATTCTAAGAAAGAGTTCGAAGAAATTTAAAAGATCTACAACTCCAAATTTCTGACTTCTTACCTTCAAATGTAAAAACTCCACCTCCCTGGTTAATCATGATTTCCGAAATCAATACGACGCTACTCCAATATAACAAATTAGATACATCACCCACTGTAATCCGACAGTCATGTTTAAAGGAACTCGAGACTTACGGGAAAAGCTTTTGCATTTATACAGATGCCTCCAAATCTGCAAATGACCTAGGAGCAGCATTTGTCACTCCATATTCCTCTTTCCAATTTAAATTAATGGCAGCCACTTCTATATATACAGCAGAATTAGATGCAATATTACAAGCCGTCATTCATATCAAACCCTATAGCCTTACTTGTCAAGAAAGAACTTGCTGCCTTACAAGAATCTGGTCCAGAAGTCAAATTTATGTGGGTTCCATCTCACACGGGAATACAAGGTAATGAAAACTCAGACCTCCAAGCAAGAGAAGCTACCAAAAATGATCAAGCTATAATAGTGTCAAATACTATCTGCAGTGATATAAAACAGTTCGTTAAAGAAAAAGTGATTAGTGCGTGGCAAAATAAGTGGAACTTATCGGAATCTAAATTAAAAGAAATTAAATCGACAGTGAAACCGTGGCGCCTAGTAAACTTAAAAAGAGCTGACCAAGTCAAAATTTCTCGACTTTGATTAGGTCATACCAATATTACTCATAAGCATCTAATAAGTAAAGAAGACATTCCATGTGGAAAATATACAGTTAACAGACAAAATAACAATATTTCCAATGACTTAAAAACAGTATTAGGTGAACATTTAAATACTAAAAACTTAATTAGATTTCTAAAAGAAACATCTTCATATAATTTAATATAATGTAGTAACTAATGTAAACTAATGTCGCTAATGACCCAGGTAGTTGAAGCGACTATTATTAGTGAATAAAAAAAAAATAAAAAAAAATAAAAAAAAAATTGTTTTATATGAAAAAACAAAAATCCCATTAATACTTTACTAACACAATCAAACGAAACTGCATTATCCTAGAAAATAATTTGTAGACAAGAATATTAAGGAACCCTCGTTAATAAATTTGTCATGACAATTTAAAAATATTCCAAACATTCCAAGGGAAGGTAGAAAGACGAAAATTATACGGAAAATTTTCAACAAATCGATTGACTAAAATCACAGAAAGGTATAGAAGACCTATGTAAGTAGTAATAGAAATGACCAGAGAAAGAAGTCTATGGAGGCGATCCATACGTTCCCTCGAGAGAATCAATACTGAAGAGAGATATTTGAATCTAGTTCCTCTTTAATCCCTTTAAGGTGTTGGCTTCATTATGTTAAATTTTTTATTTCCCTATTCCCTAACCTAAAATATGTCTTAAAAACACTCATCTTTTTAAGTTTTTTTGTTTCAATTTTTTATCTAAATTAATGATTATTTTAAACACATATTTAAATATTTAGCTATACTCGTACAATTCAAAATATTTATGAAATGTGTTTCTTATTTTGACACATCTTGTATTTAAAATTAGGCACATTAGCAATTTTATTTAATAAATAACGATTTTATTAGTCCAATAAACTTATTTTAAAATATATTTAGAACATTTCTTAGTAAACTATGTTTTAAAGTTGACAACATGCTATTTGAAATATTATTACACATTTGGAGGAATGTAAACTATCGCATCTTCGAGGTTCGCTGAATTCACATGATGATTTCTATTGCCCGTAAGAAAAAAAAAGGTTAACGATGTTGAAGTCATTCTGCGAATTTCGTAACTCTCACGCAAGTTGTGAATTTTTCAGTAAGTGAAGAAAGCTTTTCCATTGTGTTTTGTGCCACTGGACGAAATAAGCTCCGGTCGGGAGGCTTTAGCAAGAAGAGTACGTGGAAAAGTGGAAGTGGAAGGTTTTCGGGTGACCTCATTGCGGCTCTTGACGGGATGTGATTTGGATGGCCTGTCGGATGGGACCAGTGCCGTTTTTATTCTGAGAAATTAAGAACTCGTTACGCGGCCATCTGCATTGTAGGAAAAAGTTAATTTATTTCGTTTACAATGGATTTTTTTAGGGACAAGCGTGATATTCTTTATTATTTGAATTTTCAACTTCCAGATCAGATGGCTTTTTTATAATATAATTTTGTACCTTAAAGTAAAAAAAAATGTTCTCGTATAATAAAAAAAGTGGTACATTAAGCTGCAATTACAATTTTTATTGGGATTAAGCCACAATTCAATTTATTTTTGAGGTTTCGATTTCCACTTTGAAAATCATACTTAAGCTACAAAAATTTTTAAATTAAATATTTTTTTATCTAACTTATTAATGTTTTGTATTTGCGAAAATAAACATAACTGCCCTACATTGTCGTCCAATGACGTAAGATTTTTAATAAGGGTTTTTGATACTCTACAGTAAGATGTAAATACCAGTGGGCTGGAAAGTTTTTAATTTAAAACTTTATTTTGAAGAAAATTCATTTCAAATATACTATCGGAGTTATTTGTTAAATTCCATTAGGAAACTAAGTTCCTGTAGCTGGCTGTATACCATATATCACAAAAAATTGTTTAAAATCCTTTATAAAAGGTATATAAAAAATGCCCCAAACGGGTTATCACAAACACATTGCAAAACATGTAACATGACGGCGTATCGCCGCCATGTTACCTATCCAACGGTAACTTAAACATCACAAATTATAACAATTAATAATGTAAAACAACTACAAATTTAAAACATTTAAAGGGTTTTGACCCATATATTTTGGTGGCTACTAGCATGTACAACCGTTTGCACTGATGATGGATTTATCAATCCGAAAACGTTTTGCAATGTGTTTGTTATAACCCGTTTGGGGCATTTTTTATATACCTTTTATAAAGAATTTTAAACAATTTTTTATTTGCTAACTTGTACTTTAGGGGAAATAATCCCATGTTGGCAACAATTTCTCCTTTTTTCGCCAAGTAAGGACTAGGCTCTCTTTTTTTTTTATTTTTACTTGTGATGCGAAATCACGCTTCTTAAAAAAACCTGTATACTCCATTGTTTTTATTATAACTTTTTTTAAATTTTGAATTTTTGTATTTTCAACCCTAATAACACGCTGTAAGGTTATAAAGGCCATACAATCATCAAAAGATGGCAGAGCGACTGGTCCTGATGAAACTCCAACTGAAATATATAAGCTTATAAAGGATAACAATGTTTTAGAGGCTATAACTTCGTTTTTCAATACCATTTATATCAGCGGACAACTACAAAAACCTGTGCTGATTATAGAACCATCAGTTTGCTAAACCACTTATTGAAAATTTTTCTGAAGGTAATACATGGTCGTATGTACAATAAATGTGAGGGATACCTGGATGACACTCAGTTTGGTTTCCGTAACGGATTTGGAACGAGAGAGGCACTGTTTGGAATGAACGTACTTGCTCAAAGATGTCGTGATATATCTGTAGACATATGCAGTTGTTTTATTGACTTTCAAAAGGCATTTGATCGTGTTAAGCACTCTATATTGATCGAAGCTCTAAAAGACATTGGCTTGGACGGCAGAGATGTTCGAATAATTGCAAATTTATATTGGAATCAAACAACATCAGTTTTAGTAGATGGTGTAGAATCACAAGCTCTCAATATTAAAAGAGGAGTACGGCAGGGATGCCTCTTGTCACCCCTGCTTTTTAACGTTTACTCCGAAAGAATTTTCAGAAAAGCACTTTCTAAAAAACAAGAAGCAATACTTGTGAACGGCGAAGTCATCAATAATTTGCGATATGCGAACGATACAGTACTCCTAGCTTCTAGTCAAGAAGATCTGCAAACACTACTTGATAGTGTCGTTGAGTGCTGTAGGGAGGCAGGTCTGGATCTTAACATAAGGAAAACCAAAATACTCGTAATAAGTAAACAACAGAATATAAAACCGTTTATATATGTAAATAATACCAAACTTGAGCAAGCTGATAAAATCGTCTACCTTGGACAGCAATTAAATTGTAATGCAGAAAATCACGGCGAAATTAGATCCGGAATAGAGCAGGCTAGAGCTGCTTTTAGACGGATGTCCAAGGTGTTATGTAACAGAGACCTAAAATTGGCATTAAGAATCCGCCTACTTCGCTGCTACGTGTTCTCGGTCTTACTTTATGCTGTCGAGTCCTGGACTGTGAATATAATCGATCTAAATCGCCTTAAGGCTTTCGAAATGTGGTGCTATAGAAGAATTTTAAAAGTTTCCTGGGTGGAGAAGATTCGTAACTCCACATTACTAGAACGTCTCAGCAAGACTACTGAGATCATAAGAAGCATCAAGCAGAGAAAGCTATAATATTTCGGACATGTAATGAGAGGTCCCAAATATAGATTGCTACAAAATATCATGCAAGGAAAAATAGCAGGCAAACGCAGTCCAGGACGAAGAAGAACCTCATGGTTGAAGAACTTGCGAGATTGGTGTGGTGTAGATACAAGCATGCTATTTAGGGTAGTAGTGGATAAAATTAAGATAGCTATGATGGTAACCAACGTTCTGAAAGGCCATGGTACATGAAGAAGAAGAAGTATTTTCAACAGCTGTCACAAAATCGTTAAAATCGTATGTCTTCTGATTTTTTAAAGATAGTTACACCTTATCGTGGAAGCTCATCGTGTGAAGGTGTGGGCTCATTCATCGGACATGAAGATGTGTCCTTGATCGAAATACTTAGTACAAATATCTTAAGCGTATATTGCAACAAAATTTACAATACAGACAATATATACCTAAAAGGAAATATAAAAAACTCCAGTTTTTATTTTGATCCACTTAGTTATCAACACAAAAAACAAAATGTTCGATATACCTGTAATGTAAAAAGAAAGCAATATATGAGCTAATTATTTCTTCTCTTTTCCGTCCAGTAATACCGTCGTGCCATAGGCATGCAAAAGTTTCTTGTTTTTTCCTTTATCCAGGATACAAAGTTTTCATTAAAGGTCGATGTTGTTTGGGTAAGTATTGCTTCCTTAAACATATCCATTCTTAGTAATAAATTATGACTTTTTGTAAGTCAACATAGACTCTTGATGTATCTGGTTCATTTTTATCCACACGGTATAATTCTCTTGAATCTCTGGCACGTTGAATGTGTTCTTTCCAGCTATCATATTTACTACATTCTGGACTGAAGTTCTCATAATTATCCTTTTTGTTGTGTAGTTCGAATGTTTCACATCGTTTCTCTTCCATTTTTATAGTCCAGATTTGTGAAAGATATGTTTTTATTTTTAAAATGCTTTCGATGAACCTTCTACGAGCATTAACCCGGTATCTGGTTTTGATGCTCTCAGGTAACATCGTTTTTATAAGCCCCTAAATCAATTTCTACTATATATAGCCGTTATCTGACAATGATAATTGTAAGCAACAAGTCGTGTTAGTTATATAAAACTTGTGGCGACATCTAACATTCACTAGAGATATTTGAAAAAAATAATTTTACTACAGAGGACACCAGTAGAGATCTACGTGTATGTGGGTGTGTCATAATTTTTATTACCAGACGTTTGTTAGGAGTATTCTGAGGTTGGATTTTTACTTGGTATATAAACAAAGGTTGTTTGAGTGTAATTCTCTGTTATTTCTTGCTGTATACGGTAAGTAATCATATTATTTTGTTGCATAAAAATCATGTGGCTCTCAGGCAACATTATCAGTTGAGTAATTGAGTTTTTTTTTCAGTATAAGATTTTACTATGGAAAATTTAAATGAAATATTAACTACATCCTTTTATGGAAAAAAGACGAAAATGTCGTGCATTGTTCCTGTTAACCCTAATCTCTCTGATTTGTGTGACACGGAGGAGTATGATGAAGAAATTGAAAACATCAATGTAAATGAAATTACCGTAGAATCAGATGAAAATGATCAACCTCATAATCATCAACTGCTAACTGAAGAGGAGGCTAATCAAACGAATGAAGAAGACGAGCATGAAGAACCACCAAGAAAACGTAAAAAAGTAGTAGAGTCAGTATATTATATATTCTGTCACTGGTCTGAAAGTGACACAGAAACCATTCCTTTCGAAAATCCAACTATAGAAAATAATCCAGTAGAGGTAGCCTTGCCGCTTGAGTATTTAACGAGGTTTTTTTCACTAAATCTAATAGAGAATATTGTATACCAGACGAATTTTTACAGTACGCAAAAAACTGGGGTAAGTGTCAACACAAATACTTCCGAAATAACAGACTTTTTCTCCATTTTGATTTTTATAGAGGTAATACAGCTGCCAGCAGTAGAAGATTATTAGGCCACTTCTTTAAGAATTCCTCTTGTTGCTGATGTTATAGCCCTAAAAAAATTTCAAAAACTGAGAACAATGATCCATTTCAATGATAATTTAGAAGCAATTTCAGAAACGAAAGACCGCTATTTCAAAATATGTCCCCTTTTAGATCATATTTCTACAAATGGTTATAAGTATCAGTTCGAAAACCAATATTCTATAGATGAGGCTATGGTTGCCTACAAAGGTGCATACGGTGGCAATTTACGACAATATATACAAGATAAGCCTCATAAATGGGGTTACAAGTTCTTTGTAAGGGCAGGTCTTTCAGGATATAATGCCGATTTCATTCCTTACCAAGGAGCTTCGACGTTTTCACAACTACAGGGAACTATCAATCAGATTTCTGAAGAAGAACAATCCTTGGGTGTCGGTGCAGCTTCAGTGATTGCACTATGTAAAACATTAGAGGCCCCCCAGAATTCAATGATTTTTTGTGACAACTGGTTTTCCAGTTTGAGATTATTTCATTACTTAAAGAAGAAGTATAATATCCTTAGCTTGGGCACTATTCGCTCAAATAGAATAGCAGGTTGCCTATTGGATACTGATAAGGTTTTGCTAAAACGTGGCAGGGGTTCCTATGTTTATAAATGCGATGAACAAAAGAATATTATAGTTGTAAAATGGGCAGATAACAAATGTGTACTTCTGGCTAGTACTGGTTGTGGGATTGAGCCAGTCAATCACGTACAAAGGTATTCTAAAGAACATAAAAGAAAAATAAATGTGCCATGCCCAAATCTAATCACACAATATAATAAACACATGGGTGGAGTGGATAAAGCTAGTTCTTTATTGGCTCTCTACAGAAGCCCAAGGCGTAGTAAAAGATGGTATTTCCCAATAGTTACCTGGCTCTTAGATGTCTGTATTATAAATGCATGGATATTACATCAAAATGGCAGTAAAGCCAATAATATAAATTTTATGTTTTTTAAGAAGTTTAGAATGGAACTAGCTAGGTCGTTGTCCAATACTGGAAAGCACAAAGTAAAGCGAGGCCGTCCATCAAGTGTGGAAAATACAGATAACATTATTCGCCATCCTCTTACTGTAAGACCTGATGATGCTACCAGAAGAGATGCGTTAGGTCACTGGCCACTTTATACCGCTAAAGGAAGATGCAGATTTTGTAAAACTGGCTATACAACTGTGCAGTGTGAAAAATGTAACATGCGGCTTTGTTTTACACCGAACAAAAATTGTTTTTATCATTCCACCGTTAGAATTAGGCCTATATTTATAATTTTTTAGTATTAGGCACTCTATTATAAGTTAAGTTTTTAATTAAATAAATAAAATGTTTTTTTTTTTTTTTTTTTATTTAGAATTTCCGCATCAACCATTAAAGGTTATTAGCGGGTTTTACAGATTTTACAGTTGTTATTACAAATTGTTATTACAAATTACACATAATAAATTACAAATTATAAAGAGATACATATAACTTAAATTTTGTGTAGTAAACGTATGTCCTTAAGGAATTTGATTGTATTAGATACATTACTGTTTAAAATACCTTTGAGTTTCTTTGCTTCTTCTGGTACGTTGTTGATGGCTCTTTCGTAGGAATAAAGAGGACATTCAATCAATACATGTTGAACAGTTATTGGACATTCACAATAGGAACATTCAGGTGGTAGTTCTTTTGTTATGAGATGCTGGTGAGTTAACGCTGTGTGTCCAATTCTTAGTCGGTTTATAATCACTTGTTGCCTTCTGTTTTCTGGAAATTGTAGTTTAGTGCCAATCCTAGTTTTCACGTTTTTAAGGTTAGCCTTAGTAAAATTCCACATTTGTTGCCAACGTTTTACACAGTGCTGTTTAATATTGAGCTGGATATCACTGAATGGAATTGTAGTCATAATTTCAGTTTGCTCGTCAGTAGCAGCTTTCTTTGCTAATTCATCTACTTTTTCATTTCCTGCGATACCTGTATGTGATGGTACCCAGAGAAATGTAACGTTAACGTGTCTGTTTTGTAGGTGATAAAGTGCTAATTGTATTTGTTGCAGGATAGCATGTACTGGATATATTTGCTTTAAGCTCTGAAGAACAGATAAAGAGTCAGTAATGATAAGAAAATCTGAGCTTGCATGACTCTTACACATGTCTAAAGCCTTTAAAATGGCGATTGCTTCTCCCGTGAAAATGCTGCAGAATTGAGGGATGCGAACTGCATATTCAGACTTTCCTAGAATATAGGCCGCTGCGTGTCCGTTTTCAGTTCTTGACGCATCGGTAAAAATCTTGTTATGGCCAGTGTATTCTAATATCCGTTCTTGATATAATTTGTTAATTATTATGGGATTTGTGGTACTCTTTGGATAGGCGGTGAGGGATAGATCAATAGTGGGGAAATTAATAGTCCAGGGAGGTATAGTTCGTTGTGTAGGGTAAGAATGTGTGAGCTGCTCCATGTCAAAACCGTATCTCGTTAGACGTTCTTTAAAGGGTGGATATTTAATTTGTTGATGGCAATGAGTAGGTGGATATATTTTATAAAGAAGTGGATAATTTGTGTTATTAGGGTTGGAAGACAATCTCGCGGCATAATTTAAAGAAATGTGTTGTCTTCGTATTGATAGGGGAGATTCATTTAGGATAACCTGAAAACTTGAAACAGGACTAGTTCGGTAAGCACCCAGAATTAGTCTTAAACATGTGTTTTGTATAATGTCTAGTTTTTTAAGTATATAATTACTCGCAGTTGAATAGCATATTGCACCATAATCCAGTTTACTTCGGATTAATGATTGGTATATATGCAGCAATTTTATGGTGTCCGCTCCCCAAGATCGGTTTGATAGCATTTTAAGGAGATTTATTTTAGATTGGCAGGATACGACTAGCTTTTTAATATGTTCTGCCCATGTTAACTGACTGTCCAGTCTTAGACCAAGAAAGTCAATGCTCTCTACTTGTTCTAGGTTGATACCATTTAGAGTAAGTGTTGTTTTGCAATCAGTTTTTCTTTTATTGAATACGATGAAACGAGATTTATCACCTGAGAACGTAAAACCAGTCTTTTGGGACCAGTCTTCTAGTTTATGCAGAAATGATTGCAAAATGTTTGAGGCTAGTGTAATATTACAGCTACTAGTATATACAACTAAGTCATCTGCATACAGACCTGCTTTCAAGGTAGCTTTATCTCTTGAGCGATATTATTAATTGCTATTAAGAATAAAGTGGGGCTTAAGGTTGAGCCCTGTGGAATACCGTTTTCAAGACATTCTGTTTTTGAGGTAATTCCATTTACACGTACTTGAAATATCCTATTATTCATGAAATGTTTTACAAAGGCAAGAAAATTTCCCTGGATACACCAATTGGACATGGTTTGTAAAATGTTGTATCTCCATGCAGTATCAAATGCTTTATTTATATCAAAAAATATGGCAATTACTTTCTGGTTATTTCTAAAGGACTCACATATAATATTGTCAATAGCTACTAAGGCATCATGAGTTGATCTGCCTTTTCTGAAACCGCTTTGGATATGGCTTAATAATTGGTTTTTTTCAAGAAACCACATTAATCTGATATTTAAAATTTTTTCTAGTAGTTTGCATGTATTATTTGTAAGAAAAATTGGTCTATAGGAATGGGGGTCAGTTTTTGATTTGAAAGGTTTTAATATGGGAATAATTGTTGATTCAGACCAGATTGAAGGAAATTTTTTATTAAGGTAAATGTGATTGAAAATGTCTAAGAGAATTAATTTTCCTATGTACGGCAAGTTTTTGATAAATATGATTGGTATATTATCAGGACCCGATGAAGTGTTTTTTGATTTATCTAGAGCTTCTTCAAATTCTTGATATGTGATGGGGAAATTTAGTGGATTATCACTATCTATTATAGATAAATCTGTCATTTCACGTTTATTTTTGAAATCTAAAAATGCGGGATTGAAGTTTGCATTGCTTGAATTATTCTTATATACATCTGACATAATATTACTAATTTCTTGTTTGGAAGATATTAATTTGTTTTTATAATAAAGAGTGTTAATATGAATTGAGTTTTGTTCACCTTTTAATGTACGAACTTTATTCCAGATTGTAGTCATAGGTGTTGATGAATTTATGGTAGAGACATAATTTGACCATGTTTCTTTTTTACTTTTCTTAATAAGATATTTAGTTTTTGCTCTAAGTTTTTTAAAATTGATAATATTTTCTGTTGTTTTATGTCTTTTTAAAACATTGAAAGCATGTTTGCTAGATTTCATAGCTAAGGCTATTTCTTCACTCCACCATGGTACTGGTTTTCGTTTACAAGGTTTTGTTTTTCCCACTGCAATATTAGCGCATTTTACTATAGTATCATTGAAATGATAAAGAGATGAATCTATGCTATCTTCTAGAATAAAGTTCGTAAGATAATTATTTAATAGATCTCTATATAAGTCCCAGTTTGCTGAGTTTAATTTCCATTTTTGGTAAACAGGAATATTTGGTTGATCATGCAAAATGGTTTCAATTGTTACAGGAAAATGATCGCTATTATATAGATAATCAAGACTATTCCAAGAAAAACTTGTAGCTAATGTGTGATCACACAATGAAATATCGATGGCAGAAAAAGTACTATTGTGGGAGCTGAAATGAGTAGATTTACCAGTATTCATTAAAATTAGATTTTGATTGTCTATTAATTTCTGAAGAAGTCTACCACATTTGTCTGTTTTTATACTACCCCATGTGATATTATGACAATTCAAGTCACCAAGTATTAGTTTGGGAGAAGGAATATCATCGATTAAGCGATTTAATTCTTCAAGTACATTTTCATTTGGATGAGGGAGGTAAATGTTACATATGTTAATAGGTCTGCAGTTGATATTGCATGACACTGATACAGCTACAGCTTCTAGATTAGTGTGTAGCTTAATTTCTTTGGTCTGAATGTGATTTTTTACAAAAATACCAACACCTCCACTAGCATATGTTGCGTCTCGATTTTTAAGGAAATGGGAATAATTTTTTATATTAAAGTTATTACTTTTAAGGTGGGTTTCCTGTAAACATATTATAAGAGGAGAAAGATCGTTTATAAGTAGATTAAGGGATTCTAAATTATTAAAATAACCATTAAGATTCCACTGTAATATAAATGTATTATCCATTTTATTTTACAACGTGAGAAAGGGAGTTATCGCTTTCAATATCCGAGGATGAATCGGTAACTGAGGATTGTATCTTTTTTCGAAGTCTTGTTAGTTTATTTTTTATTTTGCGATCAGGAATATGGTCGTGGGCGAATAGAAGTATCTCTTTAAAAGAACTTATATCGGTTGTGTAATTTTCTACTATGGGGTAGGATAATTTGAGTTTAATGCGTTACATATCGCGTCACAAAGAACTGTAAATTTAAGAGGAAATGTCGGGTATTTAGATTCGATTTTACCTTTAATAGATTCAAGTGACTCGAGGATATCAGATTGTGATGATTTTGGCCGCTTAATTGTATTTTTGGGTTTGGTAAAAATTGTTGGATCGGGTGGCGTTTCATGTATCTCAGGAGAGTCAGTAGATATTTGTCTCTTTGTTTTTTGATGGGAAGCATCAGTGTTCAAAGTAATAGGATTGTTATTTTTTGTCGTTTCGTTGTGAATATCTTCTGTTGTTATTTGAAAGTTAGTGGTATTATTAATAGAATTTTCTGCTTCTGTTGTAAGATTTTGAGGTTTAGACGGAAGTGATATTGTAGATTGAGATTCAATGGGCGTTTCAGTTGATGTCAATTGTGATAGAACAGGGCAGTCTGTTTCGCGATGACCTTTTGACATACACTTAGGGCAATTTAAGTCAGTGGATAGATAAATTCGATAGTTGGTGTTGTCGAAGGATATTGTAATGAAATCTGGGATAGTGATATTTTCAATAGGAGTTATAAAAATTTGTCTTCGAAAGCTTAACACATGGTTATAGGCAGTGTCCGGCATTCCAACTCGCAGAAAAGTCATCTGGGATACAGTATTAAGTCCTAATTTTTTCAGCTCAACTTCAAGTACTGAGTTTGGTATGGTGGGACAGACATTTGAGATGACCAGTCTTGTAGCAGGAGTAATTAGACGTCTTACTTCAACTTCTGAATCATTAATGGATATTGATGTATGTGTCTTCAGCAATGTATTGACGACTTCGGTATTGGAGAGATAAATACAAATTCTGTTATTTGAGATGCGGGATGCAAATAATATATTTTCTGGTTTTACTATATTTCCTATTGCTAACACGTATTCATTTATTTTTATTCCATTGAGAGCAGATAGGACAATGGCTTGGTTTTTGGTTGGATATTTAAATGAAGTAACAGCGTTGGAATATGAACATGGTTGATTATTGTTAGGAGAAGAAACAGAACCAACAGAATCTTCATCCATTTTTAAAAATATTATTCATATTTTGGTACCTCTATTCTTCAGACGGTCCTGTTTGTCACAACAGAATCGGTAATGAGGTACCAAAAGTTGTGGAGTTAATAAATCCGGTAGCAGGAACTTGTTTTGATATAAGTCTCTTTAATTATATTATAATTTATAATAAATACTACTTACAGTTTTTTCC
This sequence comes from Diabrotica balteata, assembly GCA_918026665.1. Classification (NCBI taxonomy): domain Eukaryota; kingdom Metazoa; phylum Arthropoda; class Insecta; order Coleoptera; family Chrysomelidae; genus Diabrotica; species Diabrotica balteata. The sequence continues at coordinate 38,807,343 of OU898280.1, forward strand.
AAGTAGTTCAAATTTATTTTTATATTAACACTACACTTTATTGCAATTTTATCAACTGAATATAAATAATATCGCAAAAAACTAGGTGTAATTAGGCTAGCTATTAAACACGTCTGTTAACGACAAAGGTTCGACGTGAAGTCCCAAATAAAATGTTGTTTAGTTAAACAGTTCTTTATTTATGATTAACAAAATTTTGAGTTCTTCATTAGTAAAGTTAGTACCAAATAGTGTTTATTGACTGGCAATGTTGCTTCTAGGCAACGGATTCAAAAACCACTTTCCCCTACCTCCTTTCGGTTTTTTTTTGTACCTCAGGGTGTTATTGAGTGTTATATGAGATTATGTATACAATAAAATAATTTTTAGTGTTGCCAGATACCGGGTTAATTAAGAGAGTAGGTTGCTAAATATTCCCTCCATAACCTGCATGGTTAAATCACTAGGCAGGTATCTACGATACACGTTACTACGATACGTGTTAACGCCTGTAATGGAATATACTGGGATTAAAACTTTCTATGTGCACATCAAGGTTTAGAGTAGATATTTTACTTTTACAAGCAGCCTTCACACGTTCATCTGTTTTAGAGCAGATGGGAGTAGACGATTGAAATGGATTGACGGAGCCTGCAGTAACTCTGCAGGTAAGTATATGCGGGGATTTAACTAAGTAATGTTGTAGGTGTGGGGTTTTTCGATATTTCCACACATGTTTCGTAGATGCTAGGTTTAGTATTTATTTCAGAATATATAGCTGGGATTGTAAATACTGTACTTTTTTAAGCAACCATGAAATATAAACTCTCTAGATCTAATTTTCGCGCCCAACTAAATTTTCATAATTTTTGCACATTTGGTGTTTTTGCTAAGGATGACAGAGTAGTAGGCTTTTCTCCTAAGAAACCAGAATATCAAAATGGAGCTATTTGGAGTATAATATATGATTTTCATAAGATAGAAATATGTCAACTTACTTTTAAATAAATAAAAAACAATATTAAAAAAGTTTTGCATATTTAAACATCAGGTACGTCGCTACGAAGTATCCTTCACAATATAAATTTTCGTTAGAGGAGAAAAAACGTCTACAGAAAAATTTTGATTGAAAACACTAATATTTTCTCAGTTCTTTCAACGCACTGTTTTTTGCGGTTAGGTTGTGCTGTCATAAGATCAAGAAATACGATATTGCAGTTTATTTTTATCTTCAAAAAATTTCATGTGTTTAATGTGTCCGTATACATTACCTTATTAAATTATATATCTCCTGTAATTTTCTAGTATAACTAACCTATTTTAGAAAAATGGGTAATAAGATTTAAAAAACATGATGGCCAATAAATTTAAATTAATAAGAGAGTAGTAGAAGGTTTATTAACGTTTTAACATTTTGAAGGACAAGCAGTCATGCATGAAGAATATTCATCAAGTGAAAATAATTCCCTAAACCGACACTGTTCCTTTTAGGAGGTTGTGATCCTAGGCCCCGGGGGTTGGAATCAGGTGGCCTGTAGTCGCGTAACGATTTTAGGGCGAAAAGAAATTGCTTTATATGAGAAGAAACGGATTGTAGTATATGGACGTGCCGGGATGAATGTTTGATGAAACGGGTAAACACAAAACGGGAGTGTAAGGGGGCAAACTAAAAAAAAACCGAAACCGCTAACGTTATTCTCCAATGTGATTTTGCTTTTATGTGATTTGGAGCTGTTTGTAAATAGGATGAGGAAAGAGAGACTAACAGTTTTTGCTTTCTGTTTGTTTTTAATACAAGAATCTGAATATTTGTATAAACAATTTAAAAAAAAATTTGATTGTAGAAAATATATTTGTATATAATGTTTTCAGTTTATATTTACAAATATTTGTACAATAGCATTTGTCGGAATAATAAACCATGTAGTTCTGGTAGATACGACAATTTAAAAAGTCAAAAAAGAGAAAAATAGAAGACGGAGCCGGAAAAAATTTCGAAATGCTAAAAAACTATCAGAAATTTCAAAAAAATTTCTATTAGGCAAACTAACTTTTTAAAAAACATTGTAATAGTAATAATAAACAACACAGATAACGTACACATACAATAAAATTACATCTAGATCATTGTCATATCTCGCATCCTATTTTCTACCGTTTTCTATCTTGCCAGTTACCATTTTGAAGATTCTTTCCTCTATAACATCCAGCAGCAGTCTGGTATGCTTTTTATGCCCTAATTTTCTTCATATCTTCTTTTTATTCTTTTAATTTATTGATATAAGCGTTTTCCTATTTCTCCACTCACAGCATTAAATTCGGATAAAAATAATCCAGGTGGGAGTGCCGCAAATAGATGTTCAGGCTCATTAGACAACGCTAGACTTGATAAGACTAGCATTTTTTTGACAAAAATGTCTCCATAACATCCGTACATGCAAACCATTCTTTTCTTTAGAGATCTATCATGGTGTTAATATTATGATTCACTAGAAGTCTTTGACAGACTTGAAAACTTTTTGTCAGTATTCGAAATATTCTGGGTTTTTTGGGAGAGATTGGGGAAACCTTTTTATTAAAATCCATTAGGAAACTAAGTTCCTGTAGCTGGCTGTATACCATATATCACAAAAATTTATTTCAAATTCTTTATAAAAGGTATATAATAAAATGTTCAAACGGGCTATCACAAATATATTACAAGACGTTTTCGGATTGTTAAATCCATCATCAGTGTAAACGAGGTATACATGCTATGAGCCACCAAAATATTTGGGTCAAAATCCTTGAAATGATATAAATTTACAGTTGTTTTACATTATATGTGGTTACAAATTATGATGTTTAAGTTACCGTTGGAATTGGTAACATGGCGAGGTATGACCCTACATAGGTAAAATGGTCCTGAGACTAAGTGTCTTCGAGGACCTGTTGATAACAACTGATAAGTCCTAGCTTTATATATCTTTTATATTTTGATGGTATTAAGTTGTCTTTTAAACATTGTTTTCTCCAATCCTAATCGCCTATGACTTATAAGTCTTTATTGACCACTGGTTTCTTCGGTTTCGACTTTTTTATAGATATAAAAAAAAAATTTGCACATTTGCTAACAGAGCAGTTTATATTTAAGTTTTTTAAGAATCATTGCCTAGTTTTCATACGTTTTATTTAAGAACTCAGAATGTCCAAAAAAAAATAGAGGTACAGAAACCATCATCATGGAACAAAACTGGTTTTAAGTTACGCTTCTATGAGTGAATAGAGTCTCTGATAAGGGGATTAATACTGGGTTTTATATTAAATTAATAAACCTTAAATATTACTAAAATAAACTAGATTTTCTTATTTAATATAGTATGGTTCAAAATTTATTACATTATAATATTTACTAAGAAAAAGACATTTTATATATTTATTTTTACCTGGAAGAACAATTGTATTAAAAAAATTCAAAGGTCATATTCAAAGTCATAGCTTGAGTTTTGATCGTCCTGACATTGTGCTTTACCTTTATCTGAATATGGTATGTCTCAGAACTTATCAGAGAGCTTAAGTACAGATGTTTCTGTATCATGAAAAATAGATGCAGAGCTAAATCTGCATTCATATTATGTAAAAATTTCTGACGTCTTAGACATTTTCTTATATTGTCTTTGTTTTTAACAAATCAAATTACATTTGATTTAATTAGCAATTAGCAATTATTTAAACAGATTTTTGGTGGCAAAACTGTATTATTATTAGCCAAATTCGATGCGCAACCTATACGATAAATATATAGCTGATAGTAACAATCTTCTTGTAGTGCCTATTTGTTTTGAATGTTGGTATCCATCATGACAACTTGTACTTTGCGTACTGACAATTAGGCCATTAGTCCAGAAAATAAAATCATTTTAAATGAAGTTGATGAATGTCAATTAACATGATTTAACACAGTTTCCCTTTAAATCTCACCCCTTAGATTATTTATAGTTAAAACAATGTCATGGAATAGCTTGTATCTACTAATTTGCATGGAAATTTAAATTTAGATTATACTCAACCTCTAGTTAAAAATTTAGCGTATCATTTGAAGTTTATGTGGGACAGGGTTTTTATATCCAATTCCAATGGTAACAAAATTTTTTAATAGTTTAAAAGGAAATAATTAGCCAGTGAAAAAGATAATTTTGTTAAGTAAACATTTTTCGTTAATATACTAAGCTTACCTTCAATGACAAACTAAAAACTTTATAAATAAATATAAGTTTTATAAATCAGCTTATTGTCATATTTTAGTTTTAATTTAAATAAAACTAACTTTTGATAATTGATTAATAACTCAGAACAGTTTGGTATTTCATTTCGACATATCACAGTAGCATATCCTTTTCTGTCATTTGGGACATAACCAAAATTTTTAAGTCTATTTTGTTAGATTCTGTTTTGTTAGACGACTAAACTCAATGTAAGGTTTGTTGATAAATTTGGATATTTTTATTTGAAATAACTGTATGTATAATAAAAATAAATACATAATGTTTTTGTTTAGACTTCAAGTTTCAAATTATTTCTTTTAAAAAGATATATACCCTTAAATTTTTTCAGGAAAGAAAAACCTTTTCAAGTACCAGCAGGATTAAACGGCGTTCTATTTTAAATAGTTTAGGAATCTTTTTGTGTAGTGTTGCCCAGGATATATTTGTAAGTATTTTTTTATTTCTTTTTTGTGGTTAGTCCTCACAGTCCTTCCCAGATAAAGGAAACCTTATCCACGACTCAGCTCTTCAACCAAAACATAAGTAGACGTTCGCAAACGTTTTAATTTATTTGCTTACCCTATTTCCAAGCTCAGTAATTGTTCAAACCCGTCCTTCAACCTCCAATAACCAAATTATAAACTGTTGCAATATCGAAAAAAGTATAAACTTAGTGGAAAAAACTCTAGAACAAAGGTTGCTTAGGATTAGTCAGTTTATCCATTTGTGGACTTATTTTGAACGTATGATTTTTCACTCTCGAGAAGGGGTGGCTTTTACCTTCAAATCTTAATCCTTTTATCTCATACTGACACAAATAGTAACACAACGAGATGAATATGAGGTAAAATTTAACCCTAGGACTTAAAAACATAGCAATATGGCTTACATGGGCTGCAAAATATTCAACTATCGGAATTAATTGTTTTTAAGATTAGATTGTGGTATTCATATGTGGCATTTTTTTGTACATCACATTAAGTAAAATTAATAGTTGTTAGTTTTGCTTACATACTTTTAAACGCAAAAAAGCTAGCTGTTAAGTTATTTGTTCACCTGTTGTTCATTTTGGTTTAAATTACAATTACAATATATTATAACAATATGTTGTTTATTTTGGTTTAAGTTACAATATATGGGCATGACACACAGCTAGAACTAAAGATCTAAATATTGGATTTTGCGCAGATAAAAAACCATAAAAAAATGACTGAATGATATAATCAGGTATGACATATATTATACCTATTAGAGCAAAGTATCAGGATCAAGATTGGAATGTGATAGCAACGTTTTAATAGGACACTAAGAAGAAAAATCAAGTTGATGTATAAAAAGCCAAAATTAAAAGCAGAATAATAAAAGTTTTCCTCATAGGGACAAACTAAAGTCAGAAGAAAATGACAGGCATAAAATACTTTTCAGTACAATTATCTGAATATCAAGAAACAAGTAAAATAATTTAGGAAAAGTAAAGAAGTTTTTTCGAAAAAGCAATAATAGTTAGATTTTAATCTAGTAAACCAACTGACGGTATTATAGACTTAGGACTCCTAGTGAAGAAGTAGAAGAAAGACAATACTACTATAAATATAAAAAGGGAAATCTAAGATAACTTCTTTGTGGATATCAAAATTGGTTTTTAAAAGAAAGTACAAATCACACAAATATGTGGACAAACATTTATTTAGTTTATTAACATATTTATTAATAAAAACACCAGGTAGTTGGGACACGTAACGATATTTAGAAGAGCTTTGCTTAGATCTGACTGAGATAGCAAAAAAATCGAATAAAGTAGATGTGTCAGGAGACAGTAAATACAAACTAAAAATCGTCATTTTTTATTAAAAAAGTGTGTCTGTACACTTGTAATAAAATTTGTAATATTGTTTAATAGATCTCTGGAAACCTCTGTGTTTCTTTCTTCATGAAAGAAAATTATGTGGTTCCTATATTTAAAAATGGTCAGAAAGACAATATTGAAAATCGTAGTAGCATTTGTATACAATGTTCAATCCCCAAGCTCTTTAACAGTCTTATAGCAAAGCAATTTTCTTGGTTATGTAAAGGCTTAATATCCCAATCGCAACATGGTTTTCATAGCAAAAAATCCATTGCAACAAATTTGGTTTGCTATCAGTCTGATATATTATCTCATATGAAAGACCGTAAACAGGTAGAAGCAATATACAAAGATTTTTCCAAGGCATTTGATCGTGTGGATCAGCAAATACTTTTAAGCAAATTAATTAATGTAGGCTTTCCTAATTCATATTATTGCTACAAGGACGCTAAATTTCTACTGGGTTATTACAGATTCCGAAAAACCATTTACTTATTAACTATTTTTTACTGTCCTGTTCATGGCGCAAACCCGGATTACGGAACACTTTATGGCTTATGGGAAACAACCATCGTTAACTTCTATTCATTGTACCCGCACTATCCACTGGTTATATTTATACAAAAGATTATTTATGACTAAGATTACCTTTGGGTAATTACAGGCAGTTCGGAGTATTTTTTCTTTTTATAATTTCTAAAATATTGATTTCATTGTACATTAAATATTTTTACTTTTCAATTTTGAATACCATAACAGTATATTGGAATTGTTGAAAATTGTTCTTGTTATACTTTGTTTGTTTTTTTAGTATGTAAGATTGTTAGTCTTATTTTTTTTAAACTTTTTAATATCGATTTATCGATTACATATAATTTCAAGTTTTAAATCCTAACTGTGATATTGTATGTTGTAATTTAAACTGTTAATGGGGTTATCCCGTGTATTAAATAAATAAATAAATAAAATAAAAAAAATCAGCAGTAACAACTAAGAAAGGTTAGTAAAAAACAACTGGAAAATCGAAAATATGGACTCACGGGCATTATTTAAACTATAAAATATGTTTAAATGAATAATTTGTATTCTATTGTAACGTTCTTGCGCTGTAATAAAATAATTAATATAACAATGGCAAAGACTAACTTACAAAACAAGTTATCCCACATTCAGAACGTTACCAATCTAATTTGAATTTTATCGTAACGTTCTTACGCCGTAATATAATAATTAATATAAAAATAGCAAAGAGTAACTTACCCCTGGCAAAGTGTGCTTCTCATGCAGAGCGTTCTGGGCGTTGAGGGCGCTCTCAGGGCTGAAGTAGGTAAGAAATGCGCAACCTGTAATCACAACAGACCCTTTAGGGAGTAGCCAACGACAGGAGAAAAAGGGAAAAAGGACACATTTTTCTCGTTTTGCTTTGTGCTCGTAAAAAATTAGACTCATTACTCTGCCACTGCCTCCGGTGTGTCTCTGATGTGCATTATTTCATTCGCTCTATTCAATAGATTTAATGAAATATACATTTTTAGTGCCGAATAAAAACAACGGAGGAATTGCTTACACGCTCGCTTCTAGCGTTTACGGCTATGTATGAATTTTAAAAGATTTTGATAAATAGAGAGCACAAAACAGGGACGATGCTTTGTAGAATATTATTAATATAGTCGGTATATACATTTAAATTTTTACACTCTAATATGAGTACAAAATGCAAGAAAATATATAAAACTTATAATGAAGTAAAAATTTAAGATATATGATAGTCCAGGGCAGATCTGTGAAAAACCGACTTAATTTTGATGTGAGAGATTATTTTAATTAATATTTATAGATGATATTCGCAGAAATAGTTAGGTGATAACTTCAAAAATAATAATTGACTTATCTTTTCTCTCAAATGGGTTGGAAAATTAATATATTTAAATATTAACAAAAACAACGATTTTTTTTTTCAATTTTACGTGCTTGTAACTTTAAAACGAGTCATTTTGGAGCAATGTCGTACATAAGTAAAATAGCCACAATTAAATTTTCTATCGGATATAACTAGTTAATGTTTTTATTTATTACTTTTACTGCAAAATAACAATGAATAAAAAAATACCAAGAAACAAGCATTTTCTTATTCAATGTTATGCCACCACATAGATTGCACTTAAGACATTCATAACAAATCTTTGTATCATAATAAAACGTTAGTCCCTATTGCAGTTAAATTGATCTAATAGATCTAGGGCTAATTGTTCGAGCGGTAATCAAAACTTGACTGTAATTGAATAAATTATAACGCAAAATAATAAAATTTAATAAAATAAATCAGTCAACATAACCTCAAAATATGACGTATTTGATTTTAACACCGTAAAAAAACATGACATGCAATAGTTTTTGTTACATTGAATACATTTCATTTTGGTTTTGGGTATTTTTGCTTGAGCATAAATTCGCCCAAATTCTCTTTGGAGTTTTTCCTAACACGCAGAACATCTTCCTTGATGGTTTCGACCAGCATTTGTAAGCACATGTTGCACAGGTTCAATTTGAGTTTCTGACGTTGCGGTTTCGAAATTTAGAAGTTTTGGTATAGCTATTTCTCTAAACCGGGTGATACTTATTTTGCTGTTAGTTACTTCAAGGTACACAATATGGGCATTTACTAGAGCAGTTCGTCAAAAGTTCTATGGCAAGCTTTCGATACCACTTTACCCCTCGTCTAAGACAAGTATTGTAGGCCTTCATCTGAGAGATCAATGTAGACTTTGTGTTTATTATAATCAACTACTAACGGTTTTTTAGTTTTTTTGTTACCGTAATTTATTTTCTCGAGTTCACAAGTATGTTTTGTACTGAGAGTAAGGACGTCCCGTTTATCCTTCCACTTCTGTACCACAATACCAGAAGTGTGTTCTGCGGCTAAAGTTTCTCCTTGTTTCATTTTTTTTAATGACTTTTTACGGTTGTAAGAGTTGTTCTTATGGTTAGATCGAAGTGTACCTACTAGTTGTGTCTTCTTTTCTAATAATTGTTGAGCCAAATCTACACTTGTGTAATAGTTGTCCGTATATATATACTCCGTCCTGCATTCAATAACTTATCTGCAAGATTGAAGACAACATTTGCAGACGACGACTTGCCCTTCACCTTGTTCTGACCGCAGTATACTAAAAAGTGATAAGTGTTTCCATTTTCTAGATAAAGCTTATAGAGTTTCATTAAATTTGTGACGTTTGTTTTTAATAAACTGTTTAAAGCTTAACCGCCTCCTAAATGGTACAATACTTTAATCTGTACACACTCTTTTGGTATGACCATTTCTTGAAATGTTTTATTGAGTTTCAGTAGAAGTGGTGATATCTTCTGCAACCTCTCGTTGCTTATTTCTTTATTTTTATGAAAATGCCACATCTTTAGAATCAACTGAAAACTTTTTCGTGACATAACACTCTTGACTCTATTGAAGTACAGCGGATTTAGTGACCAATAACACTCTATCGACGGATATTGGCATATTCCCATCCACAACAAAATGCCGATGAATTTTTTTATTTCATTAGCATCGGTATCATACCACTGATGAATTCTAGCTCTAGGTGGGTTATCTTTTTCTCTGCATTGATTTGCATATTGATTGGTTTCTAAAACAATCATACTAATAATTTCCTCGTCTAAAAATAGTTCATAGAAAGCTATCGGATCTTTGTCTTTATGAGTCTCATATAAACGAGAACAAAAACCAGCATCAACGACTGTGAAAAGGAAGTTTTTCAAATATTTACTCGTTAAATTTTTTCAAGTTGGATTTTAACTGTCACGCTCATCTACGTCGTTTTCATCGCTTAAAACATATTCGACTGTTTTTTTCCTCTGGATCTTTGGATTTTTTGAAAAAAACTTTTATCTGCGGATGTACTCGCAGCTATGTCGTTGAAATATGTAGTTTTCTTGAGGGAATAAAGATGCTGTAAAAGCTTGTAAACATCTAAGCCGGTCACCCAATTTTTTTTAATAAAAACCTATACGGATCGTGAAAATAACACTTTTTTCTGTAGAGTAGTTTAAATATAACTACATATCCAGGTATAAAAACCTTTAGATTACGTGAAAAACATTATATTTTAAAAATGTGGTGACACGCGGTCGATGTTGTAGGATATCACTTTAGGGAAATATATTTATCCCTGTTCGATAAATGGACAACTTCCTCCAACGGTTGTCGACTGTGAGCCTATAATACTACTGATTTCCCAACTTCAAAAGAACTTGATCGCTTGCTTGATCATTAGAACGAAAGTCCTTGAAAATGTATTTTTAGTAATTATTTTTAGTATAACGTAATACTTAAACCTTATCATAGCTTATTTAATAGTTCTACAACATAATTCTTCACATACTACTCCTACTAACTCCGGTCTCCTCTACTGTGTTAAAACAAGGCTACAAAGCAATAATTTTCTATACACAAACACAAGTCTACTAATTGTAATTTAAATGAAATGTATTAATTTAGTATACATAGTATACACGTATCTGTTATCTTATTTTTCGTTAGTTTCGTATTGCTTCGACAATACGTATTTATTTAGCTCATTAAAACATAACAGATCTACATTTTGAAACTAAGTACAATTCTAAGCTTAATTAGCATAACTATAATCTATAAAGCGCACCATACAAAATACGCTGAATCCGAATTTCCCCCGAATTAGGTAACACCTAATTAAATTGCAACAATCATTTTGAATTTCGAATTTGCATTATAACAAAGATTAGCGTTACATCGAAATTCCCACCTAATATATCGCCGTATCATAAACCGCGAAAATTCGAGTTTATAATGTGATGATATCATAGGGTTTTATCGGTTGACATAATCTTTATTGCACAAGAACATGCATTTAGGTTTAATTAGTTAAATGTTGATTGAGTTATAATACCCAACGAAAACAAATTAAAAATTGAAACAGGCTGTTCTATTGTTACTTAAATTATCGGTAACTAAATTTAATACAAGAAGTTCACCTAGACTTCCTCAATACGAAGCATGGAAAAAAACTAAACAGGTTAAGGTATTTCGTAAAAAGTGTTCGTAGTTCGTAATAGTACGAACAACTTGATATTAAACCTAGTACTACAACATGGGGTAGCCCGTGACCCTGCAGTTTCATTTTTCTTAAGCACGCTTGCGCGCAGTTAAGACACTGGGTTCCAGGTTGAAATTCCACGTAGCTTCAGTTCTCACTTGGAGGTTCTGGTGTGTGTACGTATTTTTTGACCTGTCTTTCGTTTTCGAGGATAATAATGATTTGAATTGATTTTGACCCCACGTTGTGGTTTACGTTATAATATTTTGCGGTAAGCTAAATTTATTATTTTTTGTTTTGGTTGTTTAAATAATGATTTATTGTAGGAAAATGGCTAATAAAAATTTAAAACAAAGTGCATTTCAAATGCAGTATAAAAGACGGCGTTCTCTTACTAAAACAGAACTTTGCAAAAAGTTATAAAGAGACGAGAATGACGATCTGGCATACGAGGAGTTCTTAGATGAAAACAATAGCGAAGACGAGGATGTATTAATCAACGATTCTGCATCTAATGAATGTACTATTAGAGAATTACAGGAGGGAACAGACAATAATGAGGAAGCTATGAATACAGATGACCGTCCTGGATATTTTACTCGTAATGGTTTTAAGTGGTACTCGCAGCCATTAATTTCGAAGAGAACGAGGACCTCGGCAAAAAATTTAGTTGTACATTTACCTGGCCCATAATAAAAATGTAACAATACTAAAAGCCAGAAAGAAATATGGCAGCTATTTTTTACCGATAAAATTTTAGAGATAATTGTCAACAGCACAAGTAGAGAAATAGAAATTCAAAAATCAAAATTTACTTCGGAACAACGATACATACAAGAAACACATAAAGCAGAACTTATGGCTCTGTTTGGGTTTTTATACTTAGTAGGACTTCTAAAACAAGCACATCTTTCCCTCGAAGACATCTGGTCAGAAAAATTTGGCTTAGCAATATTTCGCAATACACTGACAAAAAACCAGTTTGAATTTTTTTATTGCTTGCGTTGTGATGACAAAACAACCTAAGTAGAAAGAAAACTGTCAATAAATTCACACCAATAGGAGAAATATGGAATCTATTTAAAGAAAACTGCGAAAGCTTGTACACTCGTTATGAATATGTAACTGTAGATGACCAGCTATTAAACTTTAGGGGTCGCTGTCCATTTAAAATGTACTTACCTAGCAAACCAGACAAATATGGTATTAAAATTATTATGATGTGCGACGCCAAAACCAATTATATGTGTTCTGCAATTCATTATACAAGAGAAGATCTAAACAGAATGCCTGAAGATGGTTATATTCCAACGCAATATGTTGCGAAACTATCGAAAACAATAGCAGGAACAAATCATAACATAACAATGGAAATCTGGTTTTCATCGATCGAGGTAGCAAAAAACCTTCTTGAAAATAAACTTACCATTACATGGTAGTAAGTCTCCGCAAAAATAAAAAAAAATACCAAAATATGTAACTTAAGTATACCATGTTTCAGAAAACAAAAAACGTGTTCTACTTATTAGTTTTATGCATTTTGGAGACTAAATTAATGCAGAAACAAAAAATCCAGAAATTACAATGTTTTACAACTCGACTAAAGGTGGGGTCGATACGTTTGATCAACTCTGTCATTCGAAGACAGTTGCTGGAAAGACGAGAAGGTAGCCTTTAAAGATTTTGTATGGAATGTTAGATTCCATAAAGGCAACCAGAACTTGTTAATTAAGTCTTGCCAATATAATCAGAGACCGTAAAAGTAGATAAGTATATTATATATGATTAGTATTGTTAGATATAATTATTTTTAAAAAATGTAGAAATAATAGCAATAACAGTAATCTACTGTGTGATAGCTTGGTATTTCGTAAAATAGAAGACTGATCATTTTTGGAGTGTGGTGTTTTATCACTATCATCAGACCATTTTAAGTTTACTGTCAGATATAGGCCTTCCTTGTTTGAATCCAGAGTGCACGGTCTGCTGCTGTATTGATCCAATTTTTCTTAATTTTTCGCAAATCATCTTGCCCTCTTGTAGATGGTCTTCCTTTATTTCTTTATTCTGTTTTTGTTCTGCATAATTGGTTGTCATTACGCATCATTGCAAAGTGCCCATCTCCATTTAAATCTGCAAGCTCTCTCCACAACATCTGTAAATCTAGTTCTATTTCGTAGGTCTTTGTTTGTATTGGTATCTTTTGTTGTTACTCCTTTCATTGAACGCTTCATGCTCTTTTTGTATTATTCTTAGTTTTAAAGCATATTTTTTGCTAGGAACCATTGCGCACCATTGGCCATTACTGGAAGAACAATTTAACCAAAAACTCTTTCTTTAGAATAATCTATATAGCGCCGTAAAATTTTTTATTAAAAATGCTTTATAAAAGGTATATTTTTAAAAACCCAATCGTGCTATGTTACACAAAACGTTTTCGGAATCCATATTCCATCATCAGTGTCCTAATAAGTATATAACCAATTAATTAAAAAGAACGTGAAATTTAAATTTTGACCAAGGATAATGCAAAATGTGGTTAATACTTACTAGGTATACATGTATGTAGCCAGTAAATATGTGGGTAAACTCTCGTTTTAAATTATTTGTTTAAATTTAGTTTACATTATTTGTTATTAATTATTATGATGTTAAAGTGCCTACGAGGACTTTATAAAAGCAACTGATTGAAATGACAATCTTGACAAGTTAGGACGGAAGTCGTAACAGAGCAGTCAGTGTAACTTGATGTGTCTACTTAAGACAGAAGCCAACGCTATTTAAAATTGTAAAAGTTAAAATAAAATAATATAACAGTAGCAACCATCGATGTTGTTGTTTTAAATTATGTATGTGAGATGAATTGTGGTGGGAAAATTATGTGGTTATAGTTAGGCAACCAATTATACATTTGTCCAGTAGTGTTATGAATTAGAGATTCTAATATAAGGCCCTTTATGTTCGTTCAACATTTGGTACCTGGAAAATGGAAACTAGACATATGTGGGATGTTGGGTTCATGAAAATTTATTGTTATTGATTGTATAGGAATTATAATATTTTATATTTGAAAGTGTTATTTTGAATTGTAAGTGTGAATATTAAGTGAATAAAATAAAAACTTTTGTAATATAATTTTCATGTAATATTTAACTTATAACTTAATTATAGAAGGCCCTGTATGTCAAAAAGCAACATTTGGTACCTGGTAAATGCAAAACTTTTTAAAGTACAAGTTCATGAACATAAATACCTGATTAAGTGTTAACTGACGAAGTGGTTTAGTTATTTTTTGTGTGTTAAAAATTTTATGACATGAAAAAAATTTAATGGTTGGGACGTTGTTTTGTAATATGTTGATCATAATATGATCAACTATATTATAGTACTTAACTTATAACTAAAGCAAAGGCCCTATCTATCTATCTATCTAATTAGCCTTCTTCGGTCCATCTTTGGACATAGGCCTCCCCAATCCTTTTCCATTCTTCTCTGTCTGTCGCAACAGTCATCCATCTAGAGCCCACGTGCTTCTTGATATCATCTGCCCATCTCATTTGGGGCCTTCCTCTGCTTCGTTTATATTCCCACGGTCTCCAACTTATAAGAATTTTGTTCCATCGGTCTTCTTTTTGTCTTATATTGTGTCCGGCAAATCTCCATTTCAATTTTGCAACTTCTTGTCTAACATCCCTCACTTTTGTTTTCTCTCTTATCCACTCGTTTCTCTTCTTATCCATTAGTCTTATGTGCAACATTTGTCTTTCCATTGCTCTTTGGGTTTTTATGATTTTGTCCATGTTTGCTTTTGTAAATGTCCACGTTTGAGAGCCATACGTAAGAACAGGGAGTACGCATTGATTATATACTTTGGTCTTAAGATGCTGTGGATATCTTTTGTTTTTAAGAATGTAGCTTAGTTTGCCAAATGCCGCCCATGCCAGGGCAAGCGTAGAATGTGGAAACATTAAAAATAACATAAATTGTACAAAACACTACACTAAAACGAGGACAAACAGTTTAAAATTACTTCTACGCTACATTCTCTGTCAGTATCTCTGTTAGATCATTCTCTGTCAGTATCAGAGATACTGACAGATAATGTAGCGTAGAGGTAATTTTAAACTGTTTGTCCTCGTTTTAGTGTAGTGTTTTTGTACAATTTATGTTATTTTTAATGTTTCCACATTTTACGCTTGACGGATAGTTCACATTTTGACGAAATGCCCCTGAAGATGCTATTTTAAGCGAAAGTACTTGGGCTAGATTTAATTAACTTGTGCTCGATAATAGCCTTATTTTCAAAGTTCATTTATTCGAGCATTTAACCTCATTTCATTTATAAGTTCATAAGTTGAATGGACTATTAGTATATATGTATATTGACCAGAATTGTAAAAATGAAATGATTGTAGGTGGCTCTGTTAAATTTAATTAAAAAGGAGAAGATTATGGTGTTTTTTTGACAAATTGTGAGACACGGAAAGACTACAGAAGGCTGAGGTCCCCAGAGAACCGAAACCAAACCCTGAGGGAGTTGTGTGGAAGAGTAAAATAAGAACTAAACGGTTTGAAAGGGGGATAACTAATAAGAATTTAGAGGTTTCGAAAAGAAGCATGGAAAACATTAGGTATAGGGGTCAGACTTGAAGTTTGGGTTGAATAGAAAGAAGTGGGGAAAGACGAAAAGTAGGTATGACGTATTGAAATAAAAGGTTTTGGAGTGAACTAAGGAAGATGAATATTAGACTATCGAATAATGATAAATATAAGATTTTTATTGTAGAAGTAAATTAAGGATGCAGCATGTAAGAATAATGGCGATGGAGAGGGAGGAAGTCTCGATTAAATGAGACCTGAGGATTAACGCAATTTGGTCTTTTTTGTTTTTCTTTAAGAATTTCGAGGTCTTCGTATAATTCTAATTTGAGGAAGTTGTTTTGGGGATATTGTGAATAAGTGAAACGTCTTCTGGGATATTGAGGGTGTGGTTGTGTTCTTTGAGATGTTGAGAGAAAGTATAAGTATTTTCTCTTTTTGTGTGGCGTTTTTCAATTTTCCATAAATGTTGTACGGTAATTTAAAAATAACGGCCATTAATACGTCATTTATTCAATGCTTCAATAACATTATCTAGTTCTAGCGAGGCAAACACTTGTAGTCTTTATTTCTCATAAAACTATAGTATTTTTTTAACATACTCTAATTATTTTTGGACATGAGCAGTATTATATTGTGTTTTTTAAGTTTAATTATTATCATATATTCACTAACTCTAATGTTTTCTAATATCTTTAACACACTCTGTTAATTGAAAGTTCACATAGGCACATTACATTAATTAAACCCAAATGCATGTTTTTGTTCAATAAAGATTATGTAACCTGATAAAGCGCTATGATATTATCACGTTGTAAACTCGAATTTTGCTGTTTACAATAAATCGATAAATTATTATGGCATTAAAATTGGATATACTGCGGGAATCACGGAAAGAACCTCTACACAAGTGATATTATAAGAACAAATTAAATTTCATTGACAATCATTAAAAACGTTCTTCGGGTGACCAATCATTCCATCAGTGAATCCAATCTAACGAGCAAATAAATAATCGATTGTACTCAGAGCCTATATTGATAATATTGATAAGACATATTTTTGAACTATGTAAACTCCATCAGTGTGATATATTGTGCATACAAGAGACCGTGACACATCAGAACATTGATTTAACGTTGAGGGAGTGCAGCTTATTACAGAGCATCTAAGTGCTAGTGCAAAATATGAAAGCGCCATTCTGGTGAGAAAATCCATACTGTCTGTAGGAGCATATACAATGATCTGTTTATATAAACATCCCAGGATAAATCATCCACGGTACATTCAATATCCACAAGATCCATTGGGGCTATACATTAACTGACAAAATGGAGATATTCTCGATGACTAGTCTAAATAAAACAATTTGGCACTGTTATATGCCTGTAAACTACCCTATTTGTTCCAATGCTAATTATGAAAGAGAAGCTACAATGCGGATCCTACTGTTATCAGCATGTCTTTAGAGGACAGCTGCGTTAGAAAGGTAAACAAGCTTATACAAAAAACAGAACATAGGTATGTAGGAATAGACATATATAGTATTATAGAAGTTTCTTTTCAACACTGACAAATTGGAAGCGTAAGTGAGAAGACGTTGATGAAGATGTTAATGGAGACATGGGGAATCTAAAATTTGCAATTCACGACATGTCTTCTCAACTAAGCAGAAATCCTTAGCGAATTGGTTTCTTGTACTCATACAGAGTAGATCCGAATAAAATCAAAAAGACAGTAAAGAGTAGATTTCACGTACAAAGCATCTATGTGTCTGTTTATACGTATTTCGGCCCAATAGGCCTTATCAGAACAGCTATTCATAGGCGTTCTCAACGTGAAAAAAATATTTTCTGTCTTTAGGAAGCAATACTAAAATGGCTTCGATATGGACGCAATACCGACATCTGATAATAAATTCGTAAAATAGTTTCGAAACCAATTTAGATTTCTGCCTTAATCTAAACCTTCTAAAAATTGCAAGGTAAACAGACGATGATAAAGATTTTAAAAAAGACATGAGGAATCTAAAATTTGCATTCCACGACATGTCTGCTCAACTAAGCAGAAATTTTTAGCGAATTGGTTTCTTGTACTCATACAGAGTAGATCCGAATAAAATGAAAAAGACAGTAAAGACTACATTTCACTAGATAGATTTCATAGATTAGATTTTCACAAAATTTTATTATTCGATAAACGGAAATTTTAAGAATATACTTCAGATAATAATATTTTTGAGTCTTATTATGCATTCTAAAGGAATAAAGTTATCTTGTAGACGAGCTCCATCGATTGCGCCGAAAATTATTAGAGCCTGATCCTTTTTTGGAAATTTCTGCTGGGCGTAAGCGGTGGTAAGCTGGAAAAATCGACTTTTTCCATTTTTTGACTCCGTAGTTATCTTAAATAGTGAGCCCGAAATTCTCGGTGCCTTAACTACGGCATGCACAACTCAACACATCTCGTTTGGACACTAAAAATTTAAATTATAAACCAAAACTAATTTGATTTGCGGGTTAATAGTTATACAGATGACTTTTACTTTACCAACTAATTATTGTACTATAACTTAACTAAACTGTATTCTTAAATCTCACCGTAAATTGCAAATTTTTGTAGTACCGAAGAAAAACACTGTTTAGTATTGTACTGTCAGGAACAGCCACTGTTGACAATCTTTTTTTGCTTTAAAAGGAAAAACCTTTGTATATACAGACTTGACAATGAGGGAGGCTTTAAATATGATGTTAACCTATTAAAAGCAAAACTCACTGAAGCCAAACCCTACTTAAACCCATGCATGTGCATTCCATCTTAACACTCATGTAGCAGTTGTAAAACTGCGCTGTAGAACTCGTCCGTATACATCTATAACAAAACTTTGCAAAATCGCAGATCATTTTGCGAATATAGCCTTTTTGTAAAGGTCCAATCTGCAGCCTCATCTAATTACGATTGTTTGACTTATTTCGCCGGTCCATATATTTCTCTGATGAGTTGTTTATAGTTGGGTTGTTTAATATAACCTATTTTTGTTTTTAAATTCTTTTCTTAAAACTACATCTAATATACTAATCAAGATGATATACGTTTTATGATCATTTGTTAACCCTTAAACTATATTTATTATTTTTTTAAATTTTTATAGGGCGATTTCCTGATCATTTTCTCGAATACACCTGCCTAATAATTCATACACACGAACTGACTCCTGCTGAGAGAGAAACCGTAGAAAATATTTTGCTGTTATCTATTATCGATACATGTTTGATACCCGCAATTCCTAAGACAATTCCGACGTAGAAAGGTTCCATATCTTGATATATTTGATATATCTTTCAGATATATGTGATTGGATTTTCTTCAAAGATCTATTCATATGTATTACTTTGAGTCTGCTTTGACCTCTTCGGGCTTTATCGAATTTATTATTTTTGATGTGAGAAGGGTGTAAATGTGTCTGCTTTTTGATGATATAGGACAAAATGTAGCACACAAGAACTAAAATATAAGCCAAATTTTAGCAAGTTAGAAGTTATGTGATGGTGTGTAAACAAAAAGTAATATATTATGATTTATTATACTCTACCAGAGTTTTTAAACATATTTGCTTAAAATTATGATATACTTGTAAGTCTTTCCTTCTTAAACTTTTAGTAGATTCTAGTCAATTTGCATTAATTCTCATTATGCTTCTTGATATCATATAGTTAAGTTTAATAAAGCACTTATTAACCATTTTTTAAAACCAGATCTAATAGGCAGAGCTCCCCTATTTTCGTTTTTTGTAGCATAAATAAAGTGGAATTCTCATTACCCTGTTGTGTTTTACTATTTGTTTTGACAACTTAAAGTTTCACTTTTGGTAAAACCACTATTTAAAGTCAAACTCTTCACCAGAGAGTTTAAACCATAAACATAGGTAATTGCAGAAATTCAACAAAATTTACAAACCGTTTACTGAAAAAGTACTACAAAAATGGCGGAACTGCTGTGAAGATCTAAACAAACACGACTTTATTCCATTTGAAAATTTATTATATTTATGTATTATTAACCCTTTCACTTCTGTCGGGATATAATATATATATATATATATATATAATATATATATATATATATATAAATATATATATATATATATATATATATATCCCCAACACATGATTGAAAAATTCTGAATGTTTTAAACTGGCTTAAAACTGCGTTGGGAAGGGATATTTCAGTAGACTGTGGCATTTCTTATAACGTGAAATCGAGTATCCACCGTCAGCATCAAATTTTAACCTAAAATTTAGTGTAATATGAACACGTTGTGAGTACGATCATATAAAACTGTGTTAATAACATATTTTTGTGTGCGTAAGGATAATTTTGGTTACTGATTGTTAATTATAAAAGATTAAGATAGGTGAGTACATAATTTAATATTGCCGCTCAGTACGAAATTTAGCGTAATGGGCAATAAATCTTGAATGGGATTATATATCCCAACATGTGTTTTTGCTGGAAAATATTATTTCGACAGGTACAAACAACTTCCTTTTTTTAGTATGGATCGAAAGAAACAGAAACTTGATGAACTTGATTACTATGCTAATAACATTGATGAAATTGAAAGTATAGACTATAGTAGTGATGATAGTATGGTGGATAAGGACTTCATTTTGTCATCAGATGAACTAAGTGAGGCAAGTTCACTTGAAAGTGAAATGAATATAGGTAATGAAACTGAGAATGCAGCTCAAATTTCAGATCAGGAATCCTCTGACGATGATGAAGATATCCAAGATGCAGACGAGGTAATGCAACCTTTGCCACCACTAGTTCAGAATTTTCCACTGTTTGGACTGATGTCAATGCAGAAAATTTTATTTCGAGATATGATCTACCAGCCAGAACAGCCCCAGTTATTACAGATCAATTGAATCGAGGCAGTTCTACATTAGACTGTTTTCTAAAAGTATTTCCTAAAAGTTTGTTTATGTATATGGCACAGTGTAAAAACCGTAGGCTTGAAATTTTAGAAGAGAAAACGAAGAAAACTTGTCAAAATGTGCCAAAAAGAAATGATGCTACTTACTGGTGTTACGTTAGTTATGCATTATAATAGAGTTCCTTCTTTCGCAATGTACTGGTCTAATAATAAATCGCTTGGAAACGATTGTATTCGTAGTGCAATATCAATGGATAGGTGCCAACTACTACTATCAAAATTGTTTTTTGCCGAATCCAATCAACCTGCCACAGCAAATAAAACTTATTATATAGATGATGTTATTTCCTGCTTGAAGACAAGTTTTATGAGAGCTAGAAGTGATTCTACCTATTAAGCAATTGATGAGTCTATGGCAAAATTCAAAGGGCGATCTACATTGAAACAGTATATGCCCCTCAAACCCATAAAACGTGGCATAAAGTTATGGACAAGATGCGATTCGGAAACTGGCTATGTTTACGATATAAATGTGTATGCAGGCAAAAATGATAATAAGATGGCAGGTACTTTGGGAAACGTGTCATAAATCAGTTATCTTCAACAATTTCTAATAAAAATGTTGTAATTTGCTTCGACAGATTTTTTACAACAGTTCATCTTATGGATACCATTATGTTTCCTGCTGTAGGTACATGCATGAGTACCCGAAAAAATTTACCGAAATTTCATGGCAAGCTAAATCGAGGAGCATCGCAAGTAAAAGGTAATGAAACTGGAACATTAGCTATACGATGGCAGGACACAAAAGATTTTATTGTACTAACTAACTGCCATAAGCCAGAAGAAACAACTGTGTGTAGAAAACTGAAAGATGTTACAAAAGCCAACATTTGTTGTCCTGTATCGATTGAATTCTATAACCGTTAGATGGGAGGTGTAGATAGATGCGATCAAATGACATCTGTGTACGATCTCAATAGAAAATCCCAAAAATGGTGGAAGAAGGTTTACTATAAAGTTCTAATGATAGCAGTATACAATTCATATATTCTATAAACTAAATTACATACCAGAAATAAGAAAATACCCTTTCTTAATTATCTGGTTGACTTAGCTGAGATTTTTATCACTACTGGCCGACAAGGACTCCAAGAAGAAAAAAAACCAAACATGTTGGCCGTCGAAGCATGTCAGCCACAGTGATGAGTAATGTTGGCGACCATTTACCTATATTAGGAAAATCCAGTCGCTTGAGGTGTATAAGGTGTACACAACATAAGAAAGATAAACGTACCAAATTTATTTGTAAAATGTGCGATGTTCCGTTATGTAACGATTGTTTTATACCCCATATCATGTATAAACATTTATTGTTCATGTATACTGTTGGATTATATATCCCATACAAAAATACTGTTGGATATATAATCCCATGCATTTTTTACCATAAAAAAAATAAAAATAAATTTTTTTAAATACATTCAGGTTCTTTTAAATGCTCTAGATCTAGAACAACAAACTTCAGACAAATATATAAAATTTTAAAATAAACAAATCAGATTGAAAGGGTTAAGTAATTATTATAATTGCCTACAATACTGATTTTAGAATATTGTTCTGAAGCAATTTTCTTGTATCATTTTAAAGTAGATACTATTTTCTTACGAATATGCCACAATTTAAGGTTACAATAAGTTCATTAACGTTCCATTTTCCACTTCGCCAAAAAAAAAAAACAAATCTTCGGTTAATAAACTTATTTTAACCGTCAATTTTGGTTTACTTCCAATTAAATATTATCTGCTTTCAAAATTAAAAGAGGTTATCACTAAAATCATCTGTCCACTTAACCTAAGAGGTCCATTGTGGTTTTTGATAATAGCACCATACATGAGTGAGCTTCATTTGTGTCTCCATTTGCAGTTGTATGCCCCTTGAAAGATCGACACTGGTAGATATGACTCGTTAATCGTTCACGATTAATGGTATACAAGAAAATCTATAAAACTAGCTAGGTAACAAAGGACTACAGACTATCCAGTTTATCTGTACTGCTATACGGAATACAAAAAATTGCTAAATAACTGGAGTACTTCAATCTACAAAGTGATACAGCCAAACAGAATCTGTCCGAAGATAATTATGTAATGAAAGAGCTCGCATACGTCTATTAGTATTTTAAATTGCTGATTTTTGGCATTAAAAACTTTTCATAGAAACTATGTCATGTAACAGTGACCAATATCAACTTTGTTACTTCGAATACCAGACCCTACATATTAAACAATTTATAAATTCCTCTAATATTCTAGACATATATACCTATCTTTAACTGTTACGGTAATATTAAGTCTTTTCAGATGTATTGCAAAATTAGGTTCAACACACTCAATGCTTAAACACAACCAAATTTATATGAAATTACCATGCATTTCATACCAATATCTTTTTTTTGTTATTGTTGCGAAGAAAAAGCTTTTTATTGAAAATTAACAAACCCATAAAACAATGAGATACCACATCTCGGTACGTTATAGATTACTTGCTTTAGTTGTAAATTAATAAAATTAAATAAACTTACTTTTTGCGTTCAAAAACAAAAATATGCCTTATGTGGGCTTAACGCATGTGCAAAGGGGAATGATTATTTGTCTTATGAACCAACGAATGTCTCAGACAAACATAGTATCAGTGGTAGGCGTAACACAGGACGTTGCGTCAAAAACTTATGCTAGGTATCAGGAGTTAGTACCTATCGCTTAAGAATACATTAAGATAAAAGACCACAAAAAGTAAGAATGGCTCGCCACGATTGTTTTATTGTGTAAGTAACTAAAAGATACCCAAAAATTTCTTAACCACAACTTCAAAGACAACATTTTAAAGCTATAGGTGAAAGTATTTTAATTAAAACAATAAAAAATACGTGTAATCAAAGACGCCTAAATTGATGTCTTTAACAACAAAACTGTATTATTGAAAATTGGCAAAATGCTCTATTTTTGAACAAAACCAGGAATTTTAAAAATTAGATGACCAACGAATTCGTGTACTAAGAGATCAAGGAAAACAAGCAAAAATGAAAATTGACAGATCTATTTACAGATATAAAGAAAGAAGTGTCATGTTCCAAAAAGGAAATATGTTCAGTAAAAAAACTCTTTTAGTTTCCTTCCAACTAACTTTAATAGCTTGTTGGTATGTAGATTTGGTTCTGCAACCTGTAGTTAGGCTCTGAAGAGATGTGATGGAAGTCAATTTAATTTTCATGCATACTAATGCACCTCCGAGTGATTACAGACTTTATTGAAGCAGACGATACCAGTGTTATGAATAGGTCTGCTTGCTCACTTGGCCCTAGAGAGCAAATGTTTAATACACTTAAAAAAAGAATTAGAGCTTATCGGGAGCAACGACAAAACACTGCACAGCAAGTAAAAGCTGCTCACGAAAATATAACAATCTACCACAAAAAAATATTGATAATTTGTTTAGTGGTTGCAAATAAAGCCCAAAGATTGAACCGCCTGTAAGTCCGGCATCATGATCTTTGTTAATTGATCTAAGTGCCAGTATGCAGGTGACATGTTTGCCATTAAAATCGATTGTTATTGTCAATTTATTATTTATATTTATTTTAAATTAAATACAATGGACTGTAGTGCATTTGGTGATGAAAATAAAATGAAATAAACAAGAAAAGGGGGCGAACTTAGATTGAGTGGAAAACTGTATATTCTACAAAAATGTCAGATTTAAAAATCTGGAAAAAGGTTTCAAAAAATGAGGTTAGTACGAAATTTTTAACATATTTTGCTTTAAATTTTAGACCGCAAGTCCGGCATCATGATCTTTTTTGATTGATCTAAGTGCCAGTATGCAGGGTGACATGTTGCCATTAAAATCGATTGTTATTGTCAATTTATTATTTATATTTATTTTAAAATAAAGACAATGGACTGTAGTGCATTTGGTGATGAGAAGAAAATGAAATAAACAAGAAAAGAGGGCGAACCTAGATTGAGTGGAAAACTGTATATTCCACAAAAATGTCAGATTTAAAAATCTGGAAAAACGGTTTCAAAAAATGAGGTTAGTACGAAATTTTTAACATATTTTGCTTTAAATTTTGGACCGCACATAGTCACGTGTGACTAGATACCAGTATATTCGATATTACAACCTAAAACTTTTTTATTGTAACGTTGGCTTTGTTGATATGATATTATCATGAGATTTTATGTTTTAGATCACATGCAAATGTACATTTATCTATAGGGACTTAATTGATATGAAAATAAAGCTTTTCGACTTGTATCATGGTCTTGAACTCAACGAATAAGGCAGCTGTCTCATGGGATTATTACAAGTTTTACTAGTCCAACGTCGCGTCGCCGCCATGGTAATTATGATGATTCATCAGAAAATAGACGACAGTATACCGTAGCTTTTGTTATTCCAGATGGGCAAGGCAACGTGAAGAGTTTATAATAAAAACGTTTTTGGAAATATTTGCAATAAGTCTACAAAAGATTACTACGTTTGTTAGGCGTAAAAAGTAGGTTCATACAATATTCAAAGATAACCGGGGAGGTGTAAAAAAATTTACGTATAATCTTGATGATAGACAGATGGTAAAAGATTACATCCGTAGCTTCCTGAAAAACAAAAGCCACTACAGTCAATCAAAAACATATGTAACAACATAGTCAAACAAATAAGAGAGTTTTTATGAAGAATTTTCCGAATCTTTATTTTAGAAGACCTAAAGTTGATACCTGTAAGACTTGTGATTTACATTTTTTACAAAGCAAGAACAAAGACCTTAAAATATCCAGAAAAACTAAAACTGATTTGGAATTACGTCATAGGAATACAAGTAAAGCCCTTAATGTTATTTAAGAAAACAGTACGAGCAGAACCCTATCAGATAGCGATACATGTACCTTTACCATAGATCTACAAAAAGTATTTTCGCTTTCCAAATTGATGCATAGTAGTATGTATTACAGCCATTAATTATTGTCATGCTATAATTTTGGAAAGCACGTGCAAGATACGTCAGATAGGATAATGACGGGATGTACATGAAGAACAATTTGGTCGTGGTGAGAACCAAATAGCATCATGTGTTCTAGCAGCCGTGAATACACGACAGCTTTCAACTTATAAGCGAAAACTCTGTATACGTTTTTTCAAAGTAAAACACTTGTACGTCACGATTTATACAAAGTGACGTCACTTGTATTTAAAATTTTCAGAACATCAACCTTAAAGTTCAAATTTTCCTAAGACAGCTAATAATACAACACCCATACGGAACTGCTCGATCTTTCATAGGCGTCAACACGGTGTAATATTCAGAAAAATATAATTATCATTATATTGGAAATTTTAGAAATATATTAATTAAATAACCAAAAACATTTGTTATTATTAATAATATAAATTTTATGAAATCACTCTTTAAGTCTAATATTCCACAAAATAATAATTTTAGTTAAATATATTAGACAATTGTACGCAACTGATATGGAAATATTTAACATTTTATTGACAATTATGTGTATGGCAAAAGTGTATAAAGTGTTGCCGCTTTTTTAGAGTAGGAATTTTGTTTATGTTTTGATTTCTTACACAATTAGATCATAATATAATATTTATTAATCAATTGTATTTATAAATACATGCTAAATTTAGATTAATGGTTTTAAAAACTAATTATTGTTGTGTATTGTAATTGATTGTGCTATATCAAAACACATAAATAGCTGTAGAAAGCTGATAAGCTTTCATATAAGATAGATTATTTTGAACAAGAAATAAAGGCGGGACGTTTTTAATATTAAAGCCCTAAAGGAGGTAAGTTTAAAATTTAGAATATATAATTTTGTATTAAAATGATATATTCTTATGTATTTTAATGTATTGCAGAAGTCTTAAAACTAAGTGACAAATATTTGACATTTTAAAAATTCCTCACTTACTATCTATTTCTGATGTTTTGGCAACGCTGTGGGGTTCTGACGACGTAAATCTTGAATGACGTGCAAGCTTTTTTATATTAAAATGTTATATATAGAGTGACCACTGTGCAGGGAAATTAAAAAAAGGAATGTTTATATTCTTATACATTTTCTTATTAGTCAATGGACATTTTAATACCATCGATCATAAATTTGGTTTTCAGTCATACCTTTTTTATCTTCAGATAGAGATTGTGTTCTTATCGAGAAACGAGCAAACCGTTCCAAACTTTAAACCGTAAATGATGTAAATACTGTAAACTACTGCTGCTAAACCTTCCAGGTATTACAAACTGTTAGGAATACACACGGCGCCTCAGCTCTTTTGCCAATAGAGCTCGACTTAGAGGATGAGTTGGAATATAAGATGTGGATAAGGATGACCCCAGAGAAATTCGAAGAACTTCTGAATATGGTGCATGACCAAATTGAACGACAAGACACGTTTATGTGGGATTCTAAGCCTTTCTCATTTTTTACGGTTTCAAGACCTGCAGTTTTAAAGTTGGTCCCCAAGAAATGTGATGCCATATGCGCAGCTTGCCTCATACTTTTATTTCTGTAGTGTACACTATCCAAATTCTATAAAAACTGGTATTCGCCATACATCTCTACCACTTTTAAAGTTTTATCTTCGGTGAACTTAATTTTCACTATTTATACAAAACACAACACCAGCCGGAATGACAGCATCCCTATGCACTCTCCTACCTACTATACTCTTACCAGAATTGACCGCGTTTCTATTGGTAGAGTGCGCAGACGAGTGGACATTTTGGCAGTGGTCATGGTAGTAGAGTAGAGTTACTTTTTGCACGTGTTGCTAGTCACTCTAATCTACCACATATTATAGTATAGTTTAAACAGGATCCTATTGTGTTATCCCGTGGGAACTTTATTGCTAAAATGTAAAACCCATTTTTTTTGGTTTTTAATATCTTTGTAAGGCAAAATCACTTGGTCGTCCAAAAATCGTAGTGGGAGGGGGGGTGGTGGGGAGCCTTACAAAAAAAAATGCAATTATTTTTTTTCATCGTTTTTCGGATGTACAATATCCGAATATTCATTCATCAAATTTGCATACCCATCTGGACATTAGAAATATTTTTATTTTATTTATAAAAATACGTCAAACCATTGTTGTATATGGAGCGCCTTCATACAAAATCACTTATTCTGAAAACTCATATTTTTAAAATCTTTTACCTAGCTCTACCTCGAAAAATATTGGGTTTGGCAAAAAATTACTTTCTATAAACATTATAGACCAAAAATCAGAGAACATGTGGGTTTTTTTAGAATTTCGATTGGATAATTAGTTTAAGAAAAAAATAAATAAATCGAACGGCATGTCATGACTGACAGTGCTGAACGCAAAGATGCGAGGAAGGGCGAGATTCCTGTGATAAAGTCAACCGCAAATCGACTCTATTGATGACGATGTTGTTATGGTCGTTTTTTCATTGTGATGCTGATTATAAGGAAAGGAGGATGAATACTGCTATTATAGCGTAAATAGTGACTTCTTTGGCTCGTTTTGTTGTCAGAACACTTTAAGAATACTGTATGTGTTAAGTGATAAAATATATAGTAGTATTTATGTTATCATAATAGGTATTGTTGTATATCTTTAAGGTTGGATACTTATTATTACTATTATTAAATTATTAATATTATCCAGATTTAGCCATACTGCTTGCACTCCCTCAAAGGGGAAAATTCACTTATCTCAGATACTTACGATATCAAAAGGATTGAGCTCTGGTGGGACTCTTTCTTGTTATCGAGCCCTAGGTGACTTAGTATGTAGAGGTATCCCGTATCCCCAAAAATTTTCGTACAGATTATTGTTATTATTATAAAGCTTACTAAGGACTTAGTAAAGTGGTTAAAGTTCAAAAGCTTGGAATATACACATCTAAAATGGCATCGGTTTTCTTTGGCAATACATTTCTGATTCAAGAACAAAGGATAGTAATAAAAACAATTAAATCTATGTGTTTACCTATTTCTTACTCACTAGATATCTTATGTTAGTTATCTTATTCTAATTCAGACTCTTCAGTATTCTCAGAAGAACTAACATCTTCTACGGTTAAAATTGTTTCACGTATATTACCTTTATATTGCCACATTTCGCCTGGGCCACACATTTACAAGAACCAATGCATTTGATCTGTTTGCTTTTACACGAGCATTGGGGCTCTGTACAGTCTGAAAATTATAAAAAAAAAGCTAATATAATTATTCTTCACATAAAAAGGCAAAAGTTGACTCACCTTTTTTACATT
Organism: Diabrotica balteata; assembly: GCA_918026665.1. Lineage (NCBI taxonomy): Eukaryota > Metazoa > Arthropoda > Insecta > Coleoptera > Chrysomelidae > Diabrotica > Diabrotica balteata. The sequence goes on from OU898280.1 coordinate 38,836,357, forward strand.
TACAACTATTCAGAATATATGTATCTTTCGTCAACATGGGTTCCGTGCTTAAAACTGGTACCAGCTCTCCATTTTGTTTACTCCAGCCACTTAGCAACGGATTTGGCAGACATGGTCTTGGTGTCGCACTACATAGCCATATTTTCGTCTGGAAGTGTATACGAAGGCAGTGTGCCTCAGACTGTCTAAAGTAGGAGGCAGTTTATGAATAGGTTTCGTAGTGGCCAAAATACCTCTTAGAGTATTAATACACTTAATGTTGTCGTTAGGTGTATAAAGAAGAATAACAGATTTAACAATATCATATCATCGACAACATCTTTGCTCAAATATTCTTAACTTCCCACTCTAGATAGAAGACTATAATTTAATAGAAATACCTTCCAATATGAAAGGCTGGTCAACATTTCCTTAGGGAGTAACCCATAGAGAGTTCGTGGATACCTATAAATCTTTCATTGTCCTTTGTTCCAACCCTCATCTAAACTTCTGTAATATTAATTGTGTGTAATATTATTCTGGTATCGGCCTCTTTATGTGATGAGACTAATATTTGAGAATTCAAACCAAAATTTGTTTTGTAATGTAAAACGTCGCAAAATCATCTGCTGGATACGAAGTGAGCGGTACAATTTGTTAAGGAATATTTAACTAGCTGATTGCTTACGAAGTGTGTAAGCTGGTATTTATTAAAAACTCAATTAATAAATGAATTCCATTTTTGAGGTAATACTGTATCCGGACCTTCAATTAACCGTTGTATTGATTCAATTTTGGCGCCTCTCTTTTGTCTCGTGCAGTTTTTTATGGAAGATTCCTTGTAGTGATCCAAAACAAAATCGATCCTTTTAACGCTGTAGGAGTTCTTGAACACTATTGATTTCAAAATTCTTGCATAGTCGTTAAATGTTTTGGCATTTGTTGGTTTGCCAACGACTTGAATCCATCCCATACCATCAAAAATGTGACACGTTTTGTGATTTTGTAACAACTGTAAACTGTTCTATTATAGAACCTAAGGCAGATTTATTTTATGGTATCAATAAAACTCCTGCTGGTACAAGTGACATTGGATATGCTGTCAATTCCTATTTAAAAATATCCTCATAATATTTATATCTCTTTCAACTGCCTTGGTTGCTAGTATTTTTTGTAAAAATTCTTGCTCAGCTTGAATAATTTTCTTCTTTTCAGAGACAGTTTTATAGGTATCTGCGCGACGAAGTGTTGGAAGATTATTCTCTAAAAAATGCTGATAAAAATTGGGAGTTCCAACAGTAACAATAAATTTTGCTAGGCTCTCTTTTTCATTTTTTTTTTGTATATTTAGTAAGGATGTTTGAACATTTGGCGATGTAATCTCATTAGCTGAAATTACGAGAAGACGATCTACGCTTTTTAAAAATACATTAAATCGTAAAAACTGATCATGTAGTTTTTGTACAGAATATTCATCAATTTTCATCCGTTTTTTTTTCTGCTTTCTACGTTTTGACTTGAGTGGTTGCTTAGGTCTCATGATGTACGAAATTCATCTACCATCATGCCAATCATATTGTAGCTTAAAAACCATTCGTTTAGTTTTGTGCTGGTTTTAGTGAATCACACGATCCTCCTGCATCTTTTGAGTTTGTATTTATGTGTTTAAAGCTATATCTACAAATAGTTGGTAAAAGTTTCTGTTCAAACCTTTCACAACAAATTTTCCTCTAATAAAGTCTTCATGAAATTCTGGATACTTATCAGCAAATTTGTACATGTCCAACAAATATAATGTTCCCAAAAAAGATTAGTTCACATGGCCAAATGCAACGAAGTAAGGATGCATTTTTCGAAAACTAGAACAAAAATGTATTCTCCAGTTTCCGCGTCCTTCAACAAACTGAAAAGGAAATGGACTTTATGGAAAAAAACATGCCTTAATCTGATTTTTGACTCAAGTTCACTGTCAGACCTGCTGCTTTTCGTTAAATCCGTTTCTAGATGAAAAAAATATTTACTATAATATTAAGTAGATATTTAATATTTTTATTATAGCAATAAGCTAATTAATAACTTTTAATAATTTAAAACTTTTAATATTAAACATCTCAGCTCAGTGGATTTCGCACTATTAGTAAAAAATAATGCACAATGATGCACTTTCGCAATAGAATATACAACACAACAGCGTTTCAATGTAAAATCGACCCTAACAACATCGCCATCACTAGAGTCGATTTGCTTTGACTTCAGATTAGAAATCTCGCCCTTCCTCGCATCTCTGCGTTCAGCACTGTCAGTCATGACATGCCGTTCTTTTTATTTAATTCTTTCTTAAACTAAGTATCCAATCGGAATTCTAAAAAAACAAATGTGTTCTCTGATTTTTGGTCTATAATGTTTATAAAAAGTAATTTTTTGCTAAACCCAATATTTTTCGAGGTAGAGCGAGGTAAAAGATTTTAAAAATATGGGTTTTCAGAACAAGTGATTTTGTATGTATACAACAATGGTTTGACGTATTTTAATAAATAAAATAAAAATATTTCTAATGTCCAGATCAACATGAAAATTTGAGGAATGAATTTTCGGTTATCATAGATCCGAAAAATGACGAAAAAAAATTAGCACTTTTTTTTTGTAAGGCTCCCCACCACTCCCCTCCCGCTACGATTTTTGGACGACCAAGTGATTTTGCATTAGAAAGATATTAGAAACGAAAAAAAAATAGGTTTTACATTTTAGCAACAAAGTGCCCACCAAAATCTATTCTAGAAGCCTTTTGCCAGTCTATTTACTCTACTATTATGCAGTCTACCTGCTACTCTACTGCGCTGAGCGTTTTTACGAGTAGAGTTACTCTACTCTACCAAGTACTTGTAAATATACCCGTGTAAATGGGTCTTTAGCGTTTCCTGGTGTTCAGCAAATAAAAGAAAGCAAGAAAAAAGAACTTCCCGCCATGCTGGAATGCAATAATATGTTAATATATGATGGTCTTCAAATATATATTTATATATACTTAAACAATTTAAACATATTTTCTCCATTTATTGTGAATTACTAAGTTTCTTCTTTCGCATTAACACCAAAAATTTGTTATACGTTATTTCCGTCAGTGTTAATAAACCAGAATTTTCATAAACAGTTATATATTTGTTTTATTTTTTGGATTTTCAAGTTTTCTTCGACTTCTGGTGATTTTTAATTTTGGCACTGAGATTATTAAGTCAGACCACTCTTACATTATACCTTAACATTTTATAACAATACCCTACTTTTTCAGTCTATTAGTAATAAAAAATTTCCTTAAACCGATACTGCGTATTACCAGAAATTAGTACCACTTTTAGAGCCGTAATTTATGACCGAGTAAACATTTCGAAGCAAATATTTAATTCTCATGTAGGTACATTAAACGAAGCACTTAACTAACACCCAATTACAAATAGGCTCACATCAACAAATTCCATCAACTCTTGTTTAAATTAGAGCCAGCTTGCTCTATACTCCATTCATTCGTTATCAGCAATTTGGAGCAGTAGGTGGATCAGTAATAAAAACAAATACCTTTCGTGACCAACTACTTTCTACGTAGTTACAATGAAGTTTACTTTTAATTACTCACCACATTTGCGTGCCATTAGAAGACAAGTTCTCTGCTGTTATCTCTAATTTGGTATAATTATCAGTATCGGTATCGCCATCTCGTTTTTAATTTTAGTACACGACACTTCTCTTTGGCGATAAAAACGTCTCTCATGCTGCTCGGCTATTAATACAGATACATCTCTTGTAAATTTATACAAGAAGATGTAGTTGATATTTTAAGTGGAATTTTATAAAAATGAAAGGAATATTTATGAAACAAACGAGCTTTATACTCATCAGTCACGAAATCGCACAATTGTGTTTACATTTGAAACCATGAATTGCCATAATTTAATTAAGTTTATTTAATGCTCAAAACTAAAATGGGTATAATAGACAACGATGGCGTGTTATTTAAATTTTTACTAAATTGTTTAACCATTTATTTATTCATTATGTTTAAGCAAAAAAAAATACCTACTATGATTAAAAACGATTATATTATTTCACTATCATAGTCATTAACATATTGGCAGATGCGTTGTGGTTTATCATTGAGCTTCAGCAGCTCGAATAATCTAATCAATGATACTTCCTCCATTGGTCTCGGTCATTTATTACATGTACTGCCTGAGTATACTGCTTGTAGAGAAACTTTTTCGTGATTTGCTCATCGCTGATGAGATCTGCTGCGTTGACATTGACATTGAATTTGTAAAGGAGATATTTACGCCTTATTTTATCAAATGCCTGTTGTATATCTAAGAACACTTCATTGTAAAACTCTTTCTCTGTGAGAGTTATTTTTATTATATTTACTGTTCTGTGGCATTTTAGGATGGTGGAGTGGTCACGTCTTAATCCGAATTGGTGTTGTGGTGTAATTTCGTTTATGGGAACAACTTGCTCAATGTTATGCAGTAGTAGCATTTCTAATACATTTGAGATTATTGGGAAAAGGCTTATAGGACGATATAAATTTGCTTGTCTTGTGTATTGACCAGGTTTCGAAATCATAGTGACTTGAGCAAATTTCCTTTGTATTGGAGTGTAGCGAAGACTTAGTATGCTATTATATATTATTTATAATACAAAGGAGTTTTCTTAGGATTTAGCAGTTTTATTTGTTGTGGAACCCCTTTCAGAGCTAATGTTGTCAGAGAAAGAGATAGAGTTGCGAAAACTGTTGTTTTTATGTGTTTGTGCGGGCCCAGGTCATATCTGTTTTTCAAAGGAGAATTTGTTATTGTCGGTCATTTAAATTGTTTTGTAGCTTTTAATATAGAGTGGTCTTGATGTAAGAGGTTGCAAAAAATGTAATGCTCTATCTAGTCTATGAGATATCTTGTTAAGGTCCGTTTATTTAGTGGATTTCTCGTTTGTTGCCATATGCGTCGAGCTCTTCTTTTTTCTGCTACAAGTTTTCTTATATGGAGGAAGATATTAAGAAAAAAACATAATTTGAAAAAAAAATAAACTATCAACTATCTGAATTTTGTTTGTATTTTAATTTGTCCCATTCTATAGCTGTTAAGGCTGGTATCATAGCAGAGACCATCTCGCATTCCGCAATATTTCGTTTTTCAGGAAACTGTTGATGGCGATCAATAACCCGATTATATTATTCACCCGTAACTTAATGCATATCCTACCAATATCTTGACCCAATAATGCTCAAGTATTGAGGATAGCGTTTTCATATAAATAAAAGAATTTTTTTATATATTCTGCAAAAAATATTTCCAGCAATAGTCAAAATTTATTTAACCATTACGGTCCCAAAGTTTGTGATTAAAATCTTATTCGCTTCGAAGTTTCGAGACTAAAAAAGAAAAACATTGGCAAAAAATGTAGAAATAGTATAATCGACATTTTCGTTCCTCTAAACTCCTTCACAAATCTTTAGAACTTCCTGACAAGAACGATTTTATCGTAAATAGTCGATACAGTGGCGGGACTACAGGATCACAATAAGGAAGAAGCTGAAAGATACAGTAACAAGATAATAAATGTACCAATATTTTTTTTGATATTCTAATTTACATAAGGATTAGTGCTCATGCTAATAGTCGTAGAGCGCACAATTTAAAAAAAAATATAGAAAAGAAATGGTTGTACAATTATTTTTGTAGCACCCAACTACATTGTTCTCGGCGAGCTGGTAATATTATATTTTGACTCAGTTTTAAAGAAAAACATTTCTCGTTGGTTGGTGGTAACAATCAAGATGTTTTCTCAAAAATTAAACTCATTGATATTGACGCTATATTAACTTTATTTAAGTCGTTACTTAAATAAAATAAAAAAAATATTAAAATAGAAAAAAAAACAAACAAGGCGACTACCAAAAGGACACTACATAGTATCTTCGTAACTAATTAATGTAAAGTTACATACGAGGTATTAAAAGGCCCTTCTTTTTCTTCTTCTACTTTTTTCGTCTGTATGTAGGCTTTAAAGCCTACTTCTTCTTCAATATTACCCTCCTAAATTGTTTAAATTATCGCACCATCTTTTTATTTGTCTGTCAATACTTCTTCGTCCATTTGGTGACTTATTTTGTGCTATTCGTGTACTATCCTATCCTCTGCATTCTACTAATGTGTTTGATTAACTCCTGTTTCCGTTTTGTCACCCATCCATTTATGTCTTTTATATTGCATGCTCTTCTAATATGGACTATCTTTGAACATAAAGAAAACTAAATTTATCGTAATATCGAAATGAACTTAAAATGTCCAAAATTTATATTTACACAATGAAATTATCGATCGAGTTAGCAAATACAAATATTTAGGCACTTTTACAAATGAAGACAACGATAGCTCAGCAGAAATTGAAATAAGATTAGAAAAAACCAGATCCATATTCACTAAAATGAAGAGAGTGTTCTGCGGAAAAGATTTAAACCTTAAAATGAAACTTCGCCTGATGAGATGTTACGTACTTTCTATGCTGTTCTACGGAATAAAAAAGATTCATACCAAAAATGTAGAGGCATTTGAACTGTGGATGTATCGCAGAATCCTGAAAGTATCATGGATCGAGAGAGTCACAAATGTCGAGGTATTGAGAAGAATTAATAAAGAAAAGGAATTCATAATTACGATCAAAAAACGAAAACTGCAATACTTGGGATACATTACAAGATACGCAAGATATAAACTGCTTCGAATAATTATGCAAGGGAAAATAGCAGGAAAAAGGTCCATAGGAAGAAGTCGAAACTCCTGACTAAAGAATCTAAGGGTATATGGCTGTAGCAACAACGAATTGTTTCGGTCAGCAGAATACGTATAGCCCTTCTCCTTTTCTCCACTTCTTCTGACACTTTTCTTCCAATTTTCACATTTAATCTTTACTGTAGTATAAATTTGATATCAATGTTACATCCCTCACATCCTTGTTTCTTGTTTTTGAATACTCCTATAAGTCGTTCATGTTTTACCTTATAGAATACCTTGTTGTAGTCTATAAAGCATACATAAAGACCTCGATGAACATCCAAACATATTTGGGTCAGCATGTTAAAAGAAAATAGTGCCTCTCTTGTGCCCATTCCATTCCGAAATCCAAACTGGGAATCACTAATATTCATCTCCAGCTCAGCGTGTATTCTATTATGGATGATTTTTAGCAGGATTTTTAGGGCATGTGACATTAGACTGATCGTTTGATATTCACTACATTCTTTGGCATTTACTTTCTTTGGTAGACAAATAAATGTTGAGGTCAGCATTTCACGTTGAATGATTTCTGTGGAATAGATTGTCTTCAGTAGTTGGACTAGAAGATCTATATTTTTTTCATTGACCAGTTTTAGTAATTAACTTAGTATTTTATCTAGACCAGCAGCTTTATTATTTTTTATGGACGTTACTGCATGCATAACTTCTGACTTTGTTATTTCGGGTCCCTTGCGTTTACTCTGATTGGTAAAACTAGTCGTCACTTAATAGTTTAAGTAACTATCAAGTCTAAAATACTTTTGTAGTTTACGACTTGTTTTTTATTATCTTAAACATCTTATTTTTTAGTCTTTTACTTTACGAATTTTTGTTTAAAGTAAATTAACTGTATTTATAAAATGTATATACTTTTGCTACTTAAGTAGAAGTTTAAAAGTACAAAAGAATAGGAGAGAACAAACTGGGACACTAAATAAAATCGTAATTAAACTTTTGCATATAAATTATAAGCAAAAGTGTGTCACCAAAATCTATTATATAAGAGAAAATAAGGCGCCACTGATAATATTTCCGCCATACTTTATTTTGTTTTCCTATTGAATGAAAATCGCGACAGTATCCTTGAGACCCTAATCCTTTTAAATAGTTTCCTGAATACTTTTCCTACTTTGTAACTTCACCAAAACTAAGTTTAATAGATCTGTTATTCGGAACTGGAGAGACATGACCCCAATTTGGAAGAAATCGAACTAATTTTACCATTTATTTTTCTTAGAGAGTTATAGTAGTGTTCGTGACAGAACACCCTGCTAACTTAATAAGTTTAACTCTAATTCAGATCAAATTTATTAATTGGTTCACTTTCAAGTACATTAATCAATATCCGTCGGGACGATCGGTTTTTAAATAATGCTGTAGCATTTTTTTATCGTCTAGACTGGATCATAACATCTTAATACTCGTACCACCTAGTAATGGAGGTAACAACGCAATAGGGATATTTCATTTTGATATTAGGATTTTTAAATATTTCAATAAAAGTTCAATATAAAATTAGTTACGGGAATAATATTTACATTATTTAATTGCAGTTGAAACGACTGGATCTTTTTTTAAGCCCTTTTCTCTATTCGGATTGCCGAACATAGGCCTCTCCTAATTCTCGCCATTCATCTCTGTTGTTTGTAAGATGTTTCCACATTGGCCCTACAGTTCTTTTAATATTGTCGCTTCAGCGCATTTGCGGTCTTTTGGCTTTATATGGCCGCCAATTCCCGATTTCTTTATTCCATTGGTCATCCTTAAGACGTTTCGTTGTCCAGCCCATTTCCATTTCAGTTTAGCTGTCGGTTCGACAGCATCTTTTACTTTTGTTCTATTAGAATGTCTTTATTGGTTTTACGGTCGTTGAGTGATATATTCAGCATCTGTCGTTCCACAGCTTTCTGAGTTTTTCTGATCTTCTCTATGTTTATTTTAGTGAATGTCCAGGTTTGAGCTCCATATGTAAGTACAGGTAGGTTACAGGAATTAAACACTTTGGTTTGCAGTCTTTGAAGTGTATTTTTATTTTTAAGTACGTATGAGAGTCTTCCGAAATGCTGCCCATCCCATTTTTACACATCTGCTTATTTCGGTAAGCTGATTTTCTTTGCTTACCTTGACATTTTGACCCACATTTGTATATTCATCTACGTGTTCTATCTAGATCTTCCATGTTTATCATAGCTTTGTCAATAGTTTAGTTTTGCTAAAATTCATGTTCAGTACCTTTTTTAGGGATTCTCTGTGTAGCTCCTCAATCATCGTGTTCAGTGCATTCCACGTGTCGGCTATTAGTACTACATTATCCGCGTATCTAAGATGGGTCAAGCATCTTCCATTACTAGGGATTCCCTTATTTTCCCAGTCTATTAAATTAAAGATATCTTCTAGGACAACTGTAAATAATTTTGGAGATATTGTGTTTCATTGTCTTACTCCTCGGTTGATTTTAACTGGTCTTGTTTCGATTCCATAACCCAACGTCACTATCATTTCAGCTTGTTCGTAAATATTATGTATTCGTATTCTGTACCTGAAGTCGACCCGGTTGTTGACTAATGCTTCTTCAATTTACCACAGTTCTATGCTATCAAAAGTTTTTTCATTATCAATAAAAGCAAGACATAATAGGAGATTGTATTCTTTAGACTTTTCTATCAGGATGTTTAAAGTATATAAATGGTCACAGTTGCTGTACCCTTTTCTAAATTGGGCTTGTCCTACTGATTATTATCCGATAAATTTAATTGTTAACCTGTTTGTAATAATATTTGTAAAGGTTTTGTAAAACATTTTACTATTTTTTGTAAAACTTGTGAAAGAAGTGTTTGTCGATAATTTTTCAGGTCTGTGGTGTCTCCTTTTTATGTATTATTATTGTTTTAGCAGTATTCCATTGTTCGGGTATATTGCCTTGGAATAAACATTTATTAAATAGTATTTTTAGATATGTGATGGCTTCTTCTCTGCCTTCAGCATTTCTGCTAGGATTCCATTGCTTCCAGGAGCTTTATTCTTTTTTATTTCTTTTACTGCTTTGTCGACTTCTTCGTGGCATATTTCGGGCATCACTTCTGAGTTGACATTTATTATCTGCCTTTTCAAGTTTCTGCTTTTAGGAGTTAGGGGAATCATGTCTGAAATGGTTCAGATCGGCGTAGAACTTTTCAATTGAGTTTGCAATATCAGATTTACTTTTTTCTAGTTTTCTTGTTCATTTTTAATGGTTAATATGCTTTTCTTGACTAGTTTCGGTTTGGTATATTTGAGCATTCGGTTTTTCTTTATGATTTGTTCTATACGGTCTTCTTGATGTTATTGTCCTCTTTCATCTGTTTTCTCATTACTCGATTAAGTTCCTTAAATTCTGCAGTATCTCTTTTGTTTTGTCTTAGAAGATCTTTTCTTTGTTTCTGCATCTTTTGTGATTCTTGACTTATTTTGGATTTTCGTTTTCTGTAAGTGGTTACCACTTCTAAGATTGCATTTAAATTTAAACAAAAAACAGGATCTGTAAGCCAATAAATGATCGTTTTGGTGTGTTATTTTCCTCGTCATAAATATATTCATAAAAATTTGGATTTAGGTTCCTCATACTCTCTACTAACCTTTTGGACTTGAGCCCAGATTTGCTCTTCTTTCTCGTAAGCCACCCCTTCCCGGAAGTGAAAAAACAGACGTTTAAAATAAGCCCGGAAATGGATAAATTAAAATCGAATCTTTCAACGTAAATAATCAATAAAATAAAGCCCTTTTCGCGGAAAACCCATGAAACTTATTTAAGAATGGCCTAAATGACCGAGATATATGACACAGGTAAAATACCATCAGAATGGCTAAAATCAACATTCGTAACATTACCAAAAAACTCCAATGCCTTACACTGCGATGACCATCAAATATTAAGCATAATGTGCAGTGTCCTTAAAACTTTTCTCAGAATTATTTATACACGAATTTATAAAAAGCGTGATTTTCGGATAAGTTACACTCAATTCGGATTTCAAGATAGATTGGGAACACGAGAAGCTCTTTTTGTTTAAAATGTGTTAACGCAACGATGCAGAGACATGCATGTAGATGTATATGAATGTTCTATTAATTATTAAAAAACATTTGACTGCGTTAACCATCAAAAGATGACCGAAATTCTGAGAAAACTGGAATTGACGAACAAGACTAGCGAATTATCTTAGAATTTTATTGGCTTGAAACAACAACAAATATAATAGAGCACACAACATCCGAAGATATACAAATTCAACAAGGAGTGCGACAAGGTTGCTTATTATCACCACTTATATAATCTGTATTCGGAATCAAGGTATTAAGGTAGAATCAAGATTAACGGAACCAGTATAGATAACATCAGTCAGCTGATAGTATTTTCCTAATATCAAGCAACGCATAAGAACTACAAAATATAATAAATGCGGTAGTTCATCATAGCGAAACATTCGATTTACATCTTAATGTTTCCAAAACTAAAATTCTGGTATTTTTAAAGATACTAACAAACGTACATTTCAATTATCATTATCTAGCCTTTATTTATCACGTCCACTGCTTTACATAGGTCTTCTTTAAACTCCTTGTTTCTTGATTATTTTGTGTTTTTGTTGATAATTTTAGGTGATATACCTGATATCGTATGGGTGGTCTTCTACTACGTTTGTCTACTCGTGGCCTCCAAATTGTAATTTTGCTAGTCCATCGGAAGTCGTACATTCTTGCTATATGACCTGCCCAATTCCATTTCAGTTCCTCTTTGCGTTACACATCCGTAATATTCGTCCTTCTTCGCAGATCTTCGTTTCTTATTCCGTCCCGTAATGTCACGCCTAGCATAAACCGCTTCATTCGTCTCTGTACCACTCTTAATTTCATAGCTGTAGTCTTGAGTAGGGTAATAGTTTCCGCCCTTTAGTTTATGACCGGTAGTACGTATTGATCAAATACTTTTCTTTTGAGGCTAATTGGTATCTTGGCTCTAAGTGTATCTCACAGTTTTTCACACTTCTACAGCGTCGATACCAGAAGACTTATATTTCTAGCGACTGGATAGCATTGTGTTCCAAAACAGTAATTTAGGCCTGTCTTGGCAGCGTAGTGGTAAGAGGGTAAAAAACACTTTAATAAACGTAAAAACTGAATATTAGTGGCGTATACAATAGATGTGCGTCCTGCCTTTCCTAGTGATAACGACCAATTAACAGAAACATTACCGCGTATAAAATGAAAAAACACCGACAATACATTGTAGACAAATACCGCTAATTTGCGGTAAGGATATAATTTATACGAGAATCCAAGAATGTGAACCCCACTTATATATTCTTCTAAATGTGCCTATCTTCTAGAGATGTTGGCGACTACATTGTCCCATCTTATTCTATTCACAGCAGCTCGAAATAGATTTGTTTACGTTAGACCAGTCCACATTCTAAGATTGGCCAGCCAGGATATACGTCCACGTCCAAGCCTCCCTAACCCTCAATCTTGCCTTGTAAAATCAACTGTTAAATTTTTAAATAGGTAAAGAAATAATAAATAAGACTTACTCATAATCAATTTAATTTAACTTTCAGACGACCAGTTTCGCTTTCTACAATATGCAAAGCATCTTCAGGTCTCGATCCAAAGTTAAATATGTACTTTGTACTTTGTATCGAGACCTGAAGATGCTTTGCATATTGTAGAAAGCGAAACCGGTCGTCTGATAGTTAAATTAAATTGATTGTGAGTAAGTCTTATTTATTATTTCTTTACGTATTTGAAATGGACTCACACAAGCAACACATTCATGATTTGTTAATTTTTATATAGATGCCTGCTTATATAGCAACTACCAGTTCGTGACTCTATACAACACTAATATTGGTATGCCTGTTTATAAACTTAATTTATCCTTTATAACATCTTATGTCTCCTAATTATTTTAAACCATACCGATTGATACAGTCTTAAAACTCTATAAACATATCTACATGCCTTAATTGTACATGTCCTTTGAGATAGTTCAATATTAAATATATTTTGCCTAACATATACCTAATCTTTTCAGACGAACATCGAGTTAAAGACGAGTTAAGTTTTTAAAATAAATCTTGTGGTTCATTATATCAACCATTTTATTCATTGTTCGTATATATACTAAGTGACATAGAAATCCGAACACCCAGATTAAATGATTTTATTTCAATAAAATTTGGTGTAATTTATTTATCCTACTGAAAAAAAACAAGTGATAAAGTTTTTAGCCCTATCAGTTGGAGATTTCGGTTTTATAATTTTTGTTTTTAAATTCACTAACAATCTAAAAATGAATATGTCAGCCGCAGTAAAGATCCAAATTTGGCGGATTGTGGTTTTTGACATTCTTTACGATTGTTTACGATCTGTACGATTTCGTAAACCTGTAGTATGGAGTATGGAGACCTGTACGATTTCGTCAACTTAGTTAGTTTGATAGGGGCCATATAATGGGACTTCGGGAAGCTGGATTTTCTTTAAGGGAAGTTGCAGTTAGAGTGCAAAGAAGTGTAGACACAGTGGTTAGGTGCTGTCAGGCATAGCTTCAAAAAGGCTGGACGCAAAGAGCAAGGGGCACTGGACGCCGCCGTAGGACAACAGACCATGAAAATCGCCGCCTAAGATTATTAGCCTTAAGAGACCGTTTCTCCACTACCAGCTCCATTGCAAATATAAATGGTTTGCAGAACACGGAGGACCTATTGGTATGCGAAGTGTTTATCGACGAATGAGAAGTTTTAGCCTGCTTTAATACCGACCACACTGGGTCCTCTCTTTAACTCCAGAACACCGCCGTAATCGTCTTCTGTGGTGCAGAGGACGGCCACTCTGGAATCAGTAATGGAACAGTATTGTCTTTAAAGTCTCGATTTTGTTTAGGCATGCACGATGGTCGAGCGAGGGTTAGAAGGCGACGTGGTGAAAGTAGGAACCCACAGTTTTTTGTTGAAAGACATGTTCATCACACTGTTGGAGTTCTGGTTTAGAGTGCCACAGCTTATGGTTCCAGGTCACCTTTATTCTTCATCAGAGGTAACCTTTTCCTCTATCTTGACACCCTGGCAAATCCAACTTTCCAACAAGATAATTCCCGACCACATGTTGCAAGAGTCACAATAGAATTCTTTCAATATAGTGATGTTGAAAACCACCAAGATCTTCCGACTTATCCTTAGTTGAGCACGCGTGGGGTATGATGGGTAGGAGATTGCTTAATTTGCAACATCCTCCTCATACTATACAAGCACTTCGAGAGGAGTTGGTGTTTGCCTGGAATGAGTTCGCACAAGAGGACATTGACTACCTGATCAGAAGCATGCCTAATCTCGTTGGAGAATGCGTAACACATCGGGGTACATCCACACATTATTTAACGTAAAAGGGCTTTAAAGCAATGCAAACATTTTGAAATTTTAATCAATTACTTATTGGTGTTGAGGTTGACGGTGTACTCAGTACACCAGTCGCACTAAATTGGCCACTATTTCTGATAAGCACTGGCTGCGCACGTGTCCCTCTACCTAACCTATCTCTGATGTGTCAGCTATAAACCTCAACAGTTGTAAAATTGATTGCTGCAGAGATAGACTGACGGTTGGAAAAATTCAGGAGAAGTTTACCAGTGGTGTATGTAGTACACCAAGCACCTAGTTATGTAAATAAATTTTGTGAGATTTATATTACGTTTATCTACTAAAAAATAGCATTAATAATGTATAGCGACTTATATGTAACAAAAGCTAGACATTTTGCAACGTTTTGAATAAAAGAATTTGTAATTTGTTATTAAAATTTTAATAAAACTTTGATTTTATTATAATAAAACTAGTTTTATGACAATACATTTGATCAAATATTTTATTTTAGCATTTTCTCATGACTTAATATACCGTTATCTATTTGAATATTTGTGAGTACCTATTATTGGACTATTTAACGACCTTCTAGTTGTTTTTGTAGTCTTGTTTTTTCATGTTCTTTCTTCCATAGCAATACGGTCATGTCTCTTTGAAATATTAATTAGAAATAAATAATAAAAATTACAAACGTTGCCTCTATATATTTCTCGTAACGTTTATAAATCGACAAAATATTTATTTATTTTATCTACAAAATATTTACTTTGCAGGGATCGTGTACCAGTAAGAAATCCCCAAAAACTCTCAGAAGATGAACTTAGAGCCATGGCTCAAGCTATATTTGAGGAAAATCTGATGAAGATGTTGGTGGAGACCCAGATACTTCAGACGACGAGCTAATAGAAAAAACGGAGCACGACACTGAATCAGAAGTTGATCTGAATGACGAAATCAATATACGATTGACTCGGACATAAACAGTAACATTGAAAACAGTTCAGATCTTGATGAAGACAATGATTATTTTATAGCAAAAGACAGAAAAACTAAATGGTATAAGAAATCTCTTCTTAGCAAATTAACTAAAACTCCTTCAAAAAATATTGTCAAGATATTTCCTGGGCCAACAGTTTGTGCGAGAGATGTTACTACGGAACTAAGTGCTTTTGAAAAACTCTTTACAAATGAAATGAAATTATGAACGGCCAAGACGGGCTAAAGATACGACTAAACAGGAAATCATGGCATTATTAGGATTATTATTTCTTCCAGGGACTAAAAAACAAAATCATACAAACTTCCTCGAATTGTGGACAAAAGATGTTACCGGCTCAGAAATCTTTCGAGCCTGTATGAGCGCAGATCGATTTTTATTTTTGCTTGCTGCTGTTAGGTTTGACAACAAACATACTCGAAAGGACCGAAAATCAATTGACAAACTTGCTCCCATTCGCTTTACTTTTGATACGTTTATGAAAAACTATAGCAGCAACTATTCCTTGGAGAAGAAATGACTATCGATGAAATGTTGATACCTTTTAGAGGTAGATACAACTTTGTGCAATACATTCCAAGTAAACCTGGAAAGTATGGCTTAAAAGTGTTTGTGTTATGTGACGCGCAGACCTTTTATGTCACCAATTTTGAGGTGTATTGTGGTCAACAACCGGAAGGGCCCTACAAAAAATCTAACACACCAACGGATATTACCCATCGCCTGCTTCAACCTTGGAAAGGTAAAAACCGTAATTTATTATGCGACAATTGGTATACGAGTTATCCGTTGGCAATTGACCTTTTGAAGGAAAAGATAATGATGGTTGGCACTTCTTCTTCTTCAGATGCAAATCCACTAATGGATGTTAGCGATCACATTTTCCATTAACTCTCTATTTCTTGCAATATGTATCAGAGATTGTATGTCGTTAATCCCTGTCCATTGCCTTATGTTTCGGAGCCAGGACATTTTCTTGCGTCCCATTCCTCTCTTGCCTTCAATTTTTACCCTCGATTATAAGTTGGAGGAACTGGTATTTTTCATTTCGCATGATGTGACCTAGATACGCCGTTTTCCTTTTCTTGATGGTTTCGAAAAGTTGGCGTTCTTGGTTTATTCTTTTAAGGACATCTATATTTGTGATTTTCGCTGTCCATGGTATTTTTAGGATACGGCGATAAAGCCACATTTCGAAAGCTTCCAATCTGTTTATAATATGTTTATATATGGTTGGCACACTTAAACGAAATAAAAGGGACCTACCTCCAGAGCTTTTACTAAGAAAAAACACACCAAATGGATCATCCACTTTTGGTTTTCAAAAAGAAGTTACCATTGTATCCAACACACCAAAAAAAAATAAAGCTGTCATTCTCCTATCTACCATGCACAGTAATTCTACAGTAGATCCCGAAACAGGAAAACCAATGATAATTTTAGACTATAATTCACATAAAGGAGGCGTAGACACTGTAGACAAAATGTGCAGTACCTATTCGGTATCCCGAAGAACACGAAGGTGGCCAACGGCATTGTTTTTTCAACTCCTGAATATTGCCGGAATTAACAGCCAGATCCTGTACAATGCTGCCAACATCGACAATCCTCAAAAATATAGAAGAGTTTTTCTAAAAGAATTATCATTGGCATTGATAAGACATAATCGTTCCGAGAGGGCGGAAATACAGAGTTTACCTCTGGATTTAAAAATATTCTTGAAGAAATACAAAAACGTACAAGACGACCACGATGAAGAACCACCAGCAAAAAAACGGGGGAGGTGCCATTGTTGTGGAAGGAGCAAAAATAGAGTTACAACAATATCTTGCAACAAATGTAATAGAATGTTCATTTGTGAATGATTATTTACTCCTAGTTTTTAGATTTATATACTAGTTTTATAATATTTTTAATGTTAAGCTAATATACAAGAATCTCAAGAAGGTTATTTTTAGAGAAACAGAAGTGGTTGAGTTTTTGATCGTATATTTGTTGCTAATCTTTATATTTTCGTTATGTAATATTTTTTATGTTAAGACATTCTCTTAAATATATGCCTACATTTATTATATACAATATATGTACTAAAAATACCTAGTTGTGGTTTTTATTTGCGTTTTTAGTCGGTGGTGTACAGAATACACCGCGCACGTAGTTATGACTAATGGAGGGGCGCCCGTAGTTAAAGGTTAAATACTTATAAAAATTTTTATTAAAATAAAATCATTTTAACTGGGGGTTCGGATTTCTATGTTACTTAGTATATTTGGATAATGTAATCTTCTTTATATTTGCCAAAAGCATTGTTTAAATAGGACTAGTTAGTCAATCCTTATGGAACAAATGTTTGACTTTTAATCTGCCGTCATATGGCGGCCTCTAGTCATAAATTTTAAAAACTATTAACAGAAACTTAATTCTATGCAGGATTCTACTCGACTATATTTTCATCTGTCTGATAACTAATGCGAACCTGTACACGGATGCCAGATTGTAAAGAATATATTATAAGACTATATTATAAGAATATATAAAATGCTTATTGGTATTATCGTTGTATGCATCTTATGAAAGATAACTTGACTATTTCGAGCGAATATTTCAAATTGTTTTTTATACTTTGAGACTTGCTAAATATAAATCGGTCAGTAATCTATTTAAATGAAGTAGGTAAATGCTACCTTTTTTTTTTTTTTAATTTTTATTAGTTTACCAGATATTAAATTTGGTGTTATGATTTGTTAGAGAAGGATTAAATATTTAATTGAAATATACTCGATTGTTATCGTCTTAGAACACTTATGCGGAGGTTTATTTTTTAGTCAAGACTTAAGTTTTATCATTGTTTAAAAAAGAAAATCTTTTTAAACAATGGTGTTATGTATGTTTTGAGAAAATTAATTTTCAATCTTTAAAATGACGATTGAAAATATAGTAAATTTATGGGAATGGTTTTGAAACAAATAAACAGATCGATATGCCACAACAAGGGGCAACACATATTTGGGGACAAATTAATCTATGTGTTGGGATAAAAGGAATAATAATTAACAAAACTTTAATAAATAGTAGGCTTTATTTTATTTATTTATGTATTTTATAAAATACACACCATTTCTCTATTTCTGCTTACATTAATTTAAATTACAAAGTGATAGATATTGCAAAAATTAAATTCGCATTATTTTAATAGTTATATAACACTTATCCAAATTCTAATATCTACACATTAACAATATTAACAAAATAATAATTCAAGGTAAAAAAACCAAACAAACTTGCTTACATTAATAGTTATAGAAATTAATTGTAACGTTGTTTTCATAAACTAAAATAAGTAATGTATGAGTTGGATATATGTATGAACTAGCAATACCAATTTAAAATTATTAGATCGTGTACAATACAGATTACGTAAGAATATCTTTAACTGCAATGGTATCAACTTCAACAAACGTTATGCTAGCAAAGTGTAATGAAACCCATTAGAATTATATAGACAACTATTAGCACAAAAATACTGTATAAAGATGAGAAACACTGAGTCAGACCTTTTAACAAAAGTGTATGATAATTATGAAATCTTTTTTCTTGACCAATGGTGATAACGGCATATCTATAAGATCATCAACAAAATCGTCAAGTTCAGAATTATCACTGTGCGAAACATTATTGGCACTAGTTGATGGTTGTTTTCTATCGAATATGTAAAACGCGTGGTGTCGTTAACGAACCTTCCTCTTCTACCTCACTATATTTTTTTGGTATAGCAGTAGCGGGTAAATATTTTGCATTTTGATATTTTTGGTCAAAATGCTTACTGCATAGAAATTTTTCTTACTCGGGTAGCTCCAGATTTTCCAATACAGCATTACCTACAACAATATTATTATTAACACAACTGAAAAATAACCAACTTTCTGCACAATAAAGTAAAAAAAACAATTTAAGTTCTGTTTTGTAATTCTGTACCAAACACCCCATGTTTGGTAGCTTCTTTGGCAAAATGATCTGCTGTTTTATTACCAGTAATTACGGTGTAAGAAGGCAGCCATATGAGAGAGACTGTTACATCGTAAGTACAGAGATTTTGGTATATGTCAAGAATGTTTTGAACTAATAGGTGGTCAGTGAATACCTGTGCAACCGTTGCATGTTAAGTGTAACCGAGATGATCTTACAAGTTCATTTTTAGTGGTTACTGCACGACCAATACCAGTGGTAGCTTTAGAAGTATCTGTATAGAGAACTAATTTCTAAAAATGCTTTCTTTATAAGAAGGTTAGAAGATTCAAGTTTGTTAAAAATGGTGAGTGAGGTATATATTGAAGGGAAATCTTTAGCCCAGAGGGGAAGTAAAGGTAGAGGAAATGAACTAGTCAGAAGGTCAAAATTTTTAAATAGTGGAGAAATTAATCGAGGTATAGGTTTTATGATAAGGTGTTGGTTATTGTTGGTGGAAGAAGACGGCATTGCGGCAATTAGGGAATGGCCGGGATTAAAGGGATTTATGGATGTTGATGCAGCATACGAAAGTAGAGTAGATTATCGTCTTAGGTTAGGTGAAACTTCATTAGATTCATGGTATATACTCTCAATAGGACTAAAGCGAAAAGCGCCTAGACCTAGAAGTAGTTTCATCGGCACCTTATTGAAGATGACTGAGGGGTTTAATTAATGTTCAACCTTTTAAAACAATTTGTTCAGAGATTTTATTCTTTTAATTTAATTTGGAGTCAAACATAAAACCTAGAATTTTACATTTATTAACAACAGAAAGTGGAGAATTGTTAAATAAAATTTGGGGTAAGAGAGTGGAAATCCTTCTGGAAAATTTTATTACTGTGGTTTTGCTCTGAGAGAGTGATAATCCTAGTTCGTTAAATCTATTTTGAAGTAGATTTACTGCACTTTGTATAAGTTTATATGAGGTTGGGACAGATTTAACATGGCAGTAAATGATTAGGTCATCAGCGTATTGAACAAATTTGATGGTAGGTAAATAGAGTTAAACTTAATGCAGATTCTAAAGGGACACCTTAATTTTGAGGAAGAAAATAAAAAAATTTACCATTGAAAAAACTTTAAAGATTCTTCCAGTTAGATAGTTTTTTACAAATGAGAAAATATTACCATCTAAATTATAGTGGGAGAGTTTGTCAATGATTGCTTTTCTGGAGATGGAATAAAATGCCCCTTCAACGTTAAAATATAGTTGCTACGACATCTTGTTAATTAAAGATTGCTTAAAAATGTGTGTTTAAAAAATAAAAAGGTTATCAATAATAGACCGATTACGTCGGAAGCCGGATTAAGCGTCGGGAATAATATACTGTTTAACGAACCAAGTGAGAATTTTATTGATCATTGTTTCAAGAAGTTTGCAGGTGGTACAAGTAAGAGAAATCAGACGAAAAGATATTGGAGTTATAGAGGGTTGGTCAGGTTTTTTAATTGGAATGATTATAGAATTGCGCCAAACATCTGGAAATGTTTGTGTGTTTCAGATAAGGTTATATATTTCAAGATGTTTGGAGAGAGATGTATTAGAGATTTTTTAAAAATATATAAGAGATGTCATCGGGATCAACAGCAGAGTTTGTACATGAAAACAAGGTAAATTTTAGTTTATTTAGGGTAAAAGTGGCGTTTATAAACGTGACATCGTGTGGAGTTGACGAGATGGTGGAGAAAGATTGAGTGCGTAAAGAACTGGGAGTGAAAGCCATATTACTTTTATTGAATCTGTCTTCAAACCAATTAGCGAATGTGTGAAAATGAATTGGGTCTCAAAGATAACTGTGTTGTTGAAGATGATAGGAGGAATAGTTAGGATATAGGAATAAAGGATAAATAAACTCATAGGATGAAGGTTAGTTTTATTACCTTGGATTTGTGAAACAGTTTTTTTTTATAAATGAGTAGAGTTTGCATTGTGTGTTAGGGTGGAAGTGTGATTTTGCCATGAGGATGTTTTGCTTTGTTTAATAAGGAATTTGGCTTTAGCTTTAAGTTGTTTGTGTATTAGAAGATTTCTCTGGGTTTTGTTTCACCGATACTTACTTAAAGCAATCTTAGATAAACGGATGGTATAATTTCAATCAGAGTTCCACCATAGTACCATTTTGTGGGTATAAAAGATGGTTTTTTTTGCCGATATGTGATTTGGCAGCAGTAAGTAAGTATTCGTAAAACAAATTTGAAATAATGTTAATATCTATAATCTAATAAACAATAAAGCTGAGGAAAATAATAATATTTCGGTTTTAGAATTAAATTTTAACCAATCTAGTGTATCAAAAGTTCCAGAAACTTCTAGTAGTTGTTTGCTTATTGGAGGAGCTGAATATGATGATAGAAAAGTGGTTGTTATCATGAAGATCATCAAAAACTTCTCAGGCGAGAGAATGAGCCCCAAATTCTGTTATGGGCATTAAAGTTACCAACAAGAATAAACGGGACGGGAAGTTGAAATATTAAATCGACTATCTCTTCTTCATTGAGGGTATAGTTAGGAGGGATCTATATGGTAAGTTTGTTAGGACACCAAGCAGTAACCGCTAATGTATCGCAGTATTGTATAGCAGTAACAAAAGTGCAAAAGATAAAGTAAAAATATTCAGAGAGCAGAAAAAATGAATAAATGCGTGAGAGAGAGAAATTCTATTCATCATGTATGGTGTGATTAGATTTGACATAAGAAGATTTATCAGAGGAGGGCATTTATATATATATATATATATATATATATATATATATATATATATCTTGTAAGTAGGAGGTAGGCTGTTTTATTTTTTAAGATTCTAGTGACACGGTTTAAAAAATACGGGTTAAAGGATCTAGTAATATTTTCCTTCTACCTGTGTAGAGCTGCAATAAGTCCTTTTGAATACCATCTATGTTGTTGGATTTTTAAGCTTCTGGTAGTGGGGTGATACATACAAAAGAGTTCTTAAGAAATGCTATAAGTTGCGTGGAAT
Organism: Diabrotica balteata; assembly: GCA_918026665.1. Taxonomy (NCBI): domain Eukaryota; kingdom Metazoa; phylum Arthropoda; class Insecta; order Coleoptera; family Chrysomelidae; genus Diabrotica; species Diabrotica balteata. The sequence goes on from OU898280.1 coordinate 38,858,534, forward strand.
TGAGTGTAAAATTAGTCTTATTATCTTTGTAAATCGTTTCCATAGAGGAAATATAATTAGGTTTGATACAGTAATCCAATCAAAGATTAGATTTGGACATTTTTTGGCTGATTTGGGTGGCATCGAGAATGACGAAGGAGGAAAAGAACTTAATAGATCAAGAATACCGGACGAAGAGATAATGGTAGGAGTGTCAGGAGCACTGTCATTAAAGTGTCCTTTTTTGTCATACTGCCAACATGGGCTTTGAACTAGTATGACGAGGGATGGATAAATTTATAATGGCAGCCAGGATGGGTGTGTAATTAAAGGAGATGTACTCAATTTCCGAAGATAGAAGTTCTTTTGATGAAGTTAAGGATTTAGGATTAAGGACTTCTTAGATTCAGCTGAAAATGAAGAAGAGGGAGGAGCATTAGCTCCAATCAGTGTGTGGTCTGGTCAACTGGACACTTTGCGATCAGACTCCATGTAACGACCCGTAAGCTTACAAAGAAAACACTATAGTCTGTCAGAGAACAAAAATATTTTAAAGGATGTATTTTCATGGGTAATTAACAGAGAAGATTGCACTTCGAAGTCCTCCTTGTCAGGGATTACAAATGTTACCCTAAGAAAACTCATGATATGTGCCTATTGATCATCTGATGTTCTATATTTTTTAGGGACTGTTCGATTAGTGAATGCGGGATGGAAGGAGATATATTTGAAATAGGGATTCGTTTGGTGGCAGAAATAATCCTGCAGATAAAGATGACGGTGGAATTAATTATGACGTTAGGTGTATGTTTTAGTTGATCAACGATGTCGGTAGATGTGACGAAAATGCAGATTCGATTATTCGAAATGCGAAATGGAAAAGTAAATTTTTTTGGATAAACTGTTTCACCAATTTCTTTAATATATTTAAGTAAAACAGTATTCAAAATGGAGTGCATGACAATAAATTGTTCCCTTTTAGAAAACGAACGGGAAGGAGGCCTAGAGACTGCGGCAAGGACATATGATTTTGGGTTATAATTGGAGTTGTTTTGTGTAAATGAAAATATTGAATTGCTGTGCATGATGTGTAGTGCTGTTTACCTAGAAAGTAACACAATACCTAAATGTGAGTACCTAATTGATCCTCTTCCAAACTGGAAAGAAAGAAAAAAAGGATCTCACCTATTTCTTGAGACTTGAAATTTTAAATAGGGTGTTTAACCTTTGACAGTTATTTGACGTTTTTTGAATCGATTCTTTAAAGCTTTATTTATAAACATCAACATTTTATTAAAGTTATTATAAAAAAACAGGTTGAAAAAGTGCTGACTTTTTAGCTTCTAAACATTTATAGTACTCCTTTTGATATTTTTATGTCATACGGCTGTACGTAGGCGCAATGAAAAGCTGGTGTTAAAGCACAATAAAAAAACAGAACTTTTCGTAACCATACAGAAACAAGCTGAGATATTGCAGCGGACAAATCTCCCTTGCATTTTTCTGTGGCGATATTTTACGAGTACCATTAATGTTTTAAAACTAATTTACTTCTTCACTGTGTATGCCATTTATAAATCGAATTATGAGAGTTAGATATTCTTCTACAATGTATTCAAGTTTCAGCTCTTAATGTTAATAAACAATGAAAATATTAGCAATTTCTTATACAAGAAAGAAAAATTCTATTTGATTTCCTCTGGGCCATTGAAGGTTTTAGTTTTTTTAAATGTTTTTTTTTTATTAGCTTTATATTGAGCCTACATACAAGTGTATGACATAAAAATGTCAAAGTTATTAGAAATTTTTATATGCTAAAAATTTGTTATTCTTCAAACCGATTTTTAAAAACAAATTTAATATAATCTTGATGTTTTTTTTTTATAATTTAAAACGAAGCCATAAAAAATCGATTAATTCGGTATCCGGGATAAACAAATTGAATAACTCATAAACTGTATAATCGTTCTGTATGACATTTAGCACACTTTAAAAATCCAACTCCCATAATTTTAAATAGTTGTATTACATATCGTTATGCAAAAAAGAAAGTTACTATCATTTATAAATTATACTTAAAAAATAAGGATTTTTAAATTATCTTGGTCAATTCTTTATGTATTTTAATTATAAAAATCTCAATATTAGAGAACATTTTATAATCTATAACTTTTATTTTAACCATATATGTATCTCTAACATATATAAGAAACGATTGTTTACTAAAAAAAGCAAAGCAAAATTAGCTAAAGTCTTCACATAATTGTCATTAGCTACCCCTCATCTACCTTCTACAGACTTTAAATATCTGATTTTTTTTCAGCTTTTTTAGAGTTGTAGCAGAGAAATACGAACACTGCGTTCGTAGTTCTCTGGTTGTAGATAATAAAAACTTATGTAATTTTTGAGAGTATCCAAATTAAAATACATGAAACCATTAACCGAAATAGTTGCAAAAAAACCTTATTCTTGCAGTTATTTATAAATTATAATAACTCTTTTTTGCGCAAAGACATGTAACATAGCTCCTTGAAATTACGGAAATTAATAGGTTATTAAAGTGCGCTAAATATTAATCAGATAGAGCAAATACTTTATAGGTTATTTAATTTGTTTATTAACAAATTTAATAACTTTGATATCGTTTATGCCACAAACTTATATAGAAGCTTAATGAAAAACTGGTGAAAAACACACTTTCTAAAAAAACAGAATATTCTATGTCCATTACAAGCCAAGAGAGCATTCTATATTTAAAACCATAGCATTTTATTCTTAAAGTAATAATTCCATTGTCTATTAACAGTAAGAGCTGAAAATTGAAGGGACCCTAAATGTAGATCTGAATTGTACGATCCAACTTACAGATGGCATATATGCAGTAAAGAAGTAAAAATTTATAACCCGTTAAAATGACGGTATTGGTAAAATACCGCTTCGAAAAAATAGAATGGAGTAGCTCAACAAAGAGTTGTTTAAATAATCGCTTTCCATGATAAACAAATCGTTACTTTTTTATTAGTTACATTACATACCATTATGCAAAAACAAAGTTATTAAAATTTATAAATTTCTGCAAAATCAAAGGTTTTTGCAATTATTTTGGTGAATTCTTTATGTATTTTAACAGAAACTCGCAAATGGAAGAACTTTTTAACATCTACAATTTTTATTTCAACTATTTTTCTCTAAACTGAATAAAAAACGTTTTATAGGCAAAAGAATGACCTCTCACTTTTTAAAATTGTTTAAACAAAAACAAACCAAAATCACCTGTATGTCTTCACATATTTATCATTAACTAACCCTTATATATATTTTAGAACCTTCAAATATCTGTATAAGATTTCCACGTGAAATCAATGATTTTTTCCCAGATGGACTGGTGTATAAATTAGTTCTCCGATAAAGATGAACTTAATATTGTTCTGAAGCTATTTTCTTGTGGCATTGTAAATTAATTACTATTTATAACTGGGAATAAGCCACATTAAAGATAAAAATACATTTATTGACGTTTCAATTTCCAATTCGGAAATCGTTCTCAAAATACAAATAGTAAATTAAACAAATTTTGTTTTTTGTTACATAGTGAAAAAATTCTTCTGATAATTTAATTTTATCTGACTCATTTATATTGACAATTCAGACATACATTATGCATTTTAAAGTAGACGACTTTAAAATGATATTGCCAATATTGTTGAGTTGCGCTCCTGGGACGACTTTACTTATAAGATAGTTCATTCGATTACATGAAATCAACTTTAACTTGAGAATATCCGTCAGAAAAAATCATAGCATGTAATTCGTCTTTAAAAAGACAAACACATGACATGATGACAGTAAAATTCTCCTGTTAGTGATTCCATAGTAAATTATGAGGGAAAAACCAGGAAAAAAACCTCATAATACTATCCCGACATTGTAAGTATTTGTTCGTGAATTTAGTTTACCTTCAACAAACATCAAAATTCTGATTTTATGTTACGTTATTTAAAAAACATAAATGATGTATCCTCTATATGTTACTGACTTACTAATACTGGTATTTTCTTATTAATAACTTCCTCTTTCAATATTGGTAACCAGATCCTACTACATTCTGCCGAGGAATTTGCTACACAATTGGCCTCATTTAGCATAATTAGAGCCGCTTCTTTGATTTTTCTTTTTTTACCATCCGTTTCTTTTAGGACTATATTTGAATTATTCCATTGAACTCTATGTTCATTATCCCATGCGTGTTTACATATTTGAGATCTATCAAATTCTCTATTTTTAATATAAGATTGATGTTCACTTATTCTAACATTTAATGGCCTTGATGATTCACCTAAATAAAACTGATCGCATTCACAAGGTATTTTATAAATGCAATTCTTTGTCCTTTCTTGTTCATTGTTAGGTTTGGTTTTGGACAAAATAGATCTCAACGTGTTTGTTGTTTTGAATGTTGTTGAAATGTTGAATTTATTTCCTATCCTTTTAAGTTTTTCTGATAATCCTTTTATGTACGGTATTGTTATTTTCCTCATATTATTCCTTGTGTATGCTGTAGGATCTCGTTCTAAGTTGTTCTGTTCTGTTCGATCGATTGTTGAAAATTCCTTATTTATAAACGATAAAGGATAATCATTTTTTAATAAAACAGATGTTAACAAATGTTTCTCCTCCAAGAACGAATTTTCGTTAGAACAAGTAATTTTGGCTCTATCGTATAAGGATTTAATTATTCCCTTTTTTACATTAATATTGTGATTTGATTTGAAATTTAAATATCTATTGGTGTGTGTTGGTTTTATTATGTACTGATAATACATATTTTCAACTAAATAATGAATTCTATAAACAAAATTTTGGTCTAGCAATGGGCTCTAGTTTATCTCCATTCTTAGCCGATATATTTATGGAAGATTTTGAAACAAATATCATTTCTAAACAAAATTTCAAACCCACAGTATGGTGGAGGTATGTAGATGATGTATTCTCAATATGGCCTCATGGATCAGAGTTGTTGGACACATTCCTAAACAATATAAACGATAAAGAAGAGACAATAACATTTACCATGGAAAAGGAATATAATAACACGCTACCTTTCCTGGATGTTTTGATCTCTAAGAACGATACTGGATATGAGACTCAGGTGTATAGAAAACCAACACACACCAATAGATATTTAAATTTCAAATCAAATCACAATATTAATGTAAAAAAGGGAATAATTAAATCCTTATACGATAGAGCCAAAATTACTTGTTCTAACGAAAATTCGTTCTTGGAGGAGAAACATTTGTTAACATCTGTTTTATTAAAAAATGATTATCCTTTATCGTTTATAAATAAGGAATTTTCAACAATCGATCGAACAGAACAGAACAACTTAGAACGAGATCCTACAGCATACACAAGGAATAATATGAGGAAAATAACAATACCGTACATAAAAGGATTATCAGAAAAACTTAAAAGGATAGGAAATAAATTCAACATTTCAACAACATTCAAAACAACAAACACGTTGAGATCTATTTTGTCCAAAACCAAACCTAACAATGAACAAGAAAGGACAAAGAATTGCATTTATAAAATACCTTGTGAATGCGATCAGTTTTATTTAGGTGAATCATCAAGGCCATTAAATGTTAGAATAAGTGAACATCAATCTTATATTAAAAATAGAGAATTTGATAGATCTCAAATATGTAAACACGCATGGGATAATGAACATAGAGTTCAATGGAATAATTCAAATATAGTCCTAAAAGAAACGGATGGTAAAAAAAAGAAAAATCAAAGAAGCGGCTCTAATTATGCTAAATGAGGCCAATTGTGTAGCAAATTCCTCGGCAGAATGTAGTAGGATCTGGTTACCAATATTGAAAGAGGAAGTTATTAATAAGAAAATACCAGTATTAGTAAGTCAGTAACATATAGAGGATACATCATTTATGTTTTTTAAATAACGTAACATAAAATCAGAATTTTGATGTTTGTTGAAGGTAAACTAAATTCACGAACAAATACTTACAATGTCGGGATAGTATTATGAGGTTTTTTTTCCTGGTTTTTCCCTCATAATTTACTATGGAATCACTAACAGGAGAATTTTACTGTCATCATGTCATGTGTTTGTCTTTTTAAAGACGAATTACATGCTATGATTTTTTCTGACGGATATTCTCAAGTTAAAGTTGATTTCATGTAATCGAATGAACTATCTTATAAGTAAAGTCGTCCCAGGAGCGCAACTCAACAATATTGGCAATATCATTTTAAAGTCGTCTACTTTAAAATGCATAATGTATGTCTGAATTGTCAATATAAATGAGTCAGATAAAATTAAATTATCAGAAGAATTTTTTCACTATGTAACAAAAAACAAAATTTGTTTAATTTACTATTTGTATTTTGAGAACGATTTCCGAATTGGAAATTGAAACGTCAATAAATGTATTTTTATCTTTAATGTGGCTTATTCCCAGTTATAAATAGTAATTAAAGATGAACTTATTTCTACTTTTCAATACAATAATAATAATAGTGATATTTATTCACTAATTTGTTTTTCCAAAGTTTATTATATCATAATTATAATACTAACGAAAACGTAAAATTCAAATTAATGCATCTCGAATATGATGCATGCACTGTGGCGATAATAAAAATGATGAATGAAAAAAAAATAAACATTTTTTTAAGTTAATTACGTAACGGAAACGGTGTAAAATACAAGAATATAAAAAAGTTTGTTTACTTACCAGAGTGTAATATCCAAGTTTGACAAGTCGAAGGATTTTTTGTCGGAAATCTGAAGATTCTCAGTTCATGAATTTTGTATGGTGATAAAGCACATTTGTAATAACAAATATTTCCAGTCATCTGTAAAAAACTATTTATTTATTATGGAAGTAACATTATTTTAATTTAAAATCACTTTCTTTCAAATATTATCGAATGTATGTGTTATCCGATAAAATTTATTTCTAAATACATAATTTTGTTCATTTCTCATAAAAATGTTTTTTTATGTTTTAAATGTATAGGATTAAAATGTTTTACTTACCTCGGACCAAATTTTTTAAATACACTTCCAAATAAAATAAAATATTTAAATTCTTTAAACTCATTTAGATGTATGAAGATTTAGAAGCCAAAGTATGTTTGTGTACTATTTTAGTTGACACGATATTTACTTGTTGATAGTAATAATTATATTTTAAATGAATACCTTAAGTGATTCATGGTCTGTTTTTTGTAACATTTTTATTTGTAAATAAACCTGTTACTATTGTCAGTGAAATATTGCAACGCTGGCGAATTTAATTCATGGGATCAAAAATGGACGTTTAGTTTAGTCTTTAACTTTTTCACATAGCACCATCTATTATAACGTATATCAAACAAACAATGGTACATTAAAATCTATTGAGACAGAAAGAGTGGTGACATCTAGTTACTGTCTCAATTAGAATCAAACAAATTTATACATTGCGTTGGCTAACTAGTCCTATTTAAACAATGCCAAAAGTACCATCATTAATCTATTTTTTTTTTAATTATTAAGGTAATCTATATAGTACAATTTGTTCATTTTCAATTTTAAGTAGTCTTTTAAATTTAGTAAAATTTTCACAGGATCCTTATCAACCTATTAAAAAAAGAAAAGGATAACTCTAACAAGATTTTAAAGTTAGCATTCGATAAAACTTTTAATTTTGTTTTAAAACAATGGAAAAATATATTTCTTAACGAAAAATCAACAAAAATAAATTTCATAAACTTAACAGGTACAAAAAGTCAGCGCCTTATGGCACAATCGGCTCGACTGGAGCGCGAAAGAGATTTCCTTTTTCCATTTTCCAAGAGCGGTATTAACTCAATGCATTTTATAGTCTAAAACAATAGCGAAGAAAACTGCAAAGTGTTAAGAAAAACGCCCATGTGAAAATATCACAGAAACTTTAGAAACTTTCATTCGGTCCAATGCGCCCACTAAACAAACCGGACTGCTTACGTAGACAAGAAAATAGGAGTAGCTTTGCTGTGGAATTTTAAGAAAAGTTTAGTAGAAAAAAATATAAAATATTTGCTTTTGTTCAGGTAAAATTACGCTATTTGGTATTTCTTGACATACAAATATATAGTTTAACAAATGCCTTAACTGAAGATCTCATAAGAGACATGAAAACAGAAATGGGCGGTAAATCAATAAATAAAAATCTAAAAGCATCGAAATTTTTGTGTTCAGTTGTAATTTAGCATAATTTATTATCAATAATTGATGTTTTAACCCTGCTGTGCTATTCGGGTCTATTTCACCCAAAAAAAATTTCTTATTTTGCAAATTATTACGCGGCGCGGCGTAACGTTTTGGCGTTTCGCGACCTTAGTACCTAATAGGTGGTCTTTCAATTGCATACAAAATAAAAAATTAACTTGATTAACAGATTTTTTTGATAAAAATTTTTACCTATAGTACGTTCGGGTCAATTTGACCCACGTCTTTAATCCGTTAAAAATTACCTGTGTACGTATGTTTGGTTGGCAGTATTTTATATATTTTCTAAGAGTTTGTCAGTCAGGTACGTCTATAAATAGAAACAAGGTTCTGCAAGTTAGAATTTGTAAAAAATGTGTGGTGTAGCTGGACGATATCATTTACAAGGGTATGCCACGTAAAAGAAAGTGGGGGTGATAGACAAGTGGTAGGCTGGTAGGACACTGATATGTCAAGAGCATTCATTTACATTTCAAATTCTAGTCTATGTTTGTATGTTTTATCAATAATGCTCCATGAGTTACAAGATACGCATGTGCACGAATTTTTGATATTAAAAATTCATTTGACGCACTCTTTTCTGACACAGTGTGTCTGACACACAATAAAGAAATGGGTGTTTCGTTCGAGCAACAATGTCCCTGAAAGTCTCCTTCTTACGGTGCCTTATCCTTAAGGACGTTGCACATTACATTTGCCCATTTAATCTTATTTGTAGCAGCCCTGAATAGTTCTATGGAGGTTATGTTCGTCCATTGCCGTAGGTTTTTTAAGCCAAGGGTTGTTTCTTCTTCCTGGTCCTCTTTTGCTATTGACTTTGCTTTGGATTATAAGTTGGAGTAGTTCGTACTTTTGATTTCTTATGATGTGACCAAAATATTGTGTTTTCCGTTCTTTTATTATAAGCATAAGCTCCCTTTCCTTATTCATCCTCCGAAGACTTCCGCATTTGTCGTATGGCTCATGTAGGATATTCTGAGCATTTTACGGTAACACCAGAGTACAAATGCTTGGATTCTTTTTTGTGTTGCTTCTGTCATTGTCCAGGCTTCAACAGCATAGAGCAAGGTGGAGAAAACATAGCACTTAAGTATTCTAGTTCTCAATGAGATGCCCAGCTGGCGGTTGCATAAAACTTTTTGCATTTTGTAAAACATTATACGTGCCTTTTCCAGGCGTATTCTTATCTCTAGTGAGTGGTCCCAAGTTTCATCAAGATTATTTCCAAGGTAGGTTGTTCTTGTTATTCTTTTCAGATCTGTTCCGTCGACATTCACCTCCACCCTTCTGTTTTGGTGCTTGCTGATGACCATCGTTTTTGTCTTCTTTGTATTCAATTTCATTCCAAATTCTCTACAGGCTGTCGTTTTCCCTGGAATCCTCTGAAAGTATTCACAAAAATTTCGCAAGTAATAAGTTTTGATAGCAAAATTACTAGACAGAATAAAATACTTACTGATCAACTTGCTGCAATACGTGAAATTTGGGAAATACGAGTAGAAAATCTATCAAAATTTTTTAACCCTGGTGAAAATGTTATCGTCGACGAGCAATTAGTTGCCTTTAGAGTCCTTTGTTCTTTGAAACAGTACATTTTAAGCAAACCAGCGAAGTATGGCATAAAAATTTGGGATTTATGCGACAGTAATCCTGACCGGAACGAAATCACGGAATGCGTGTGGTGTGCTACTTGTGTAGTGATTTGTTTGGCCACAATATTACTTGTGATAACTTTTTTACATCATACAATTTAGGACAACTTTTTTTAAAAAGAAAAAATACAATGCTGGGAAGTATTATAAGAAGAAATATGTCAGAGCTTCCAGCACAAATAGAAGTTCATAGTTCGTCTTTTTACTTAACACAAAATACTACTGTTGTTAACTATATTTCTAATACAAATAAAAATGTTATTCTAATGAGTTGGTTACTCACTTACTCCGTGGCGTTACAACCCTTGGTGGGTTTTAGCCGACTCGACAATATGCCTCCCCTGTTTTCTGTCTTGAGCAACCTCCATCCAATTCTCCACGCCCATAGTGCTTAGGTCTCCTGCTATATTATCTCGCCATAGTGCCTAGGTCTCCTGCTATATTATCTCGCCACCGGAGACGAGGGCGTCTGCGTGGTCTCCTTCTAGTTGGGACTTCCTCCCACACCAGTCTTACTGTTCGTTCGTCAGAATGTCTTCTGAGGTGTCCTGCCCATCTGGACTTTATTTCTTTTATGATGCTGGCGTCTGGGTAAAGTTCTTCAAGCTCTTTATTAGTTCTTATCCTATATTGTCCTGATGCTTCATCAAGCACCAGACCAAAGATCTTCCTTAGGATTTTTCTTTCCCAAACACGTAGTCTCTCATTTGCCTTTGTTATCGTCCACGTTTCGCTTCCATACATCACAACGGGTCGTATGATTGTTTGATAGACCTGTATCTTCGTACGTCGTGTTAGTTGTTTTGATTTTTTAAGGTTTTGGAGGGCGAAAATACATCTGTTGCCGGCCTCAATCCTGTTGTTTATTTCTTGTGATCCGTTATTGTTTTCAGTTATTGTTGTTCCAAGATACTTGAATTCTCTAACGCGCTCAAAGTTAAAGTCATCGATGGTAATGTTCTGACTGATTCTGTCTCTGCTTTGATTAATGAGTTGGTTGCATGTCCCAAAAAGTCCCAAATTCTTTTAGATTACAATTCCAGTAAGGGAGCAGTGGTTACTCTAGATTACCTTGTTGGTACATATACATGTAAGCGAACGACAAATCGCTGGCCTATTATTGTTTTTATAATATGCTGGACATTTATGCTATCACGCTTTTGTTTTATGTACATCAATAAATCCACAAATGGAACACCAACCAACTTACAAAACGGCGAATTTTTCTTGAGGAGAATTTAAAAAAAACACTGGTAAAACTGCCTTTCCAGAAAAAATTGACCAAGAACTAAATACTCACAATAACTGGTAAAAAGAACACAAACAGTAGCGAGTTAGTAGAGTAGGTGGAAATTCTAGTGAACCATCTATGGACAATCTAACTTTACCTGCTAAACAAGTACGACGTAAATTTTGCTCTAAAAACGATAAAAAGATTATTATTTTATGTTGTATATGTCACAAACATTGTAAAATCTATTCTTTTTATTACTGTCCCAGTTGTAAACTAAATTAAATTTTGTAGGTATTTATGCTTAGGCTTTTCTAGGAAAAAAATAATTGCCTTTTATTTTTGATAATAAGGTTTAATTTACATTAGCAATCCAATTTTTGTTTAATTAGCTATTTTTTTTATTAATAAAGTTTTGTTTAGCACTATTGTTGACCCGAACGGTACAGCAGGGTTAAGGAAAATGCTTTAAAATTGTAAGTTAGTTCTATGGGAATGCATTTAAGGAGTAGAAAATTAAAAAAAAATATTTGGAACTCCAAAGATCTGACTGATCTAAGATTTAGGTATTAATCCTAAATTTTTCATTTCGAAGCTTAGGAAACACGTGTATTTGACTGCGAGGGTACCGATAAACTAGTTTAAATTCCTTTCTAGCAGTTCAAGACTCTAGGAAGAGACAAATTCTCGTGGCTACGCAATTTCTGGTAATGGTTTGAATAGAGCTCAATTAAATTATTCAGCGTAACCTACAAAATTATACTTGCCAGAATGATTTTTAATTTCAGATAGGAGTGAAACTTGAAGAAAAAGAAGAAGTTCAAGACTGCTTTCTATTTTTTAGAATACGCTATCTCCTCGGTAAATGAAAGATTACCAATAATATCTGAGTGCTACTTAATATTCTGCTTTCTGTACGAGTTTCACAGTATCTCTTGTGAAAGCCTGCATATCTTAGATATCAAGTTACATGTGGTAGGGAGGAAGAAGGTATCGTGAAGGATATATATGTTAAACAACTATTTCAGGGAACAAATTTATTCAAGATGCTATTCAGGTGTTCCATAAAGTAGATTTTTGGATCCATACTTACAGATTCTCGTGACATGGGACTGCATGGTGGTAGCCATGGTCCAATCTTATTTTTTATTTCCTGGAGCTTTGATGGTGTGGATTTAGATGTATTGCTTAAGTTCTCAAACTATTGCTTTATAAAGTAGATATTTAGATCAACACTTACAGATTCGGGATGGGAGTACTGTTATTATTTATGGGTGATGGGATACACATCATGGGAACATATTGTGATGGGATCCAGAGAGACTCTTCCTTCTTTTTGTGCCACTCCTATCGGAGATTGGAAATCATCAAGGCTATTCTGACCTTGTTTGCGGCTGATCTAAAGAGTTCATTAGTGGTGCAGCCAAACCACTCTCTCAAATTCCGCAACCGTGTCATTCTTCTACGGCCTGGATTCCGTTTTCCTTCTATTTTTCCCTGCATTATACTTTGAAGTAATGCGTATTTATGTCCTCTCATCAGGTGACCAAAATATTCGAGTTTTCTTCGCTTTAGCGTTAACAAAATCTCTGGGTCTTTTCCTATTGTTTGTATTACTTCACAGTTTGTTATTCTTTCAACCCAACTAATCTTCAGCATTCGACGGTAGCACCACATCTCGAAACTTTCAATATTTTTCATGTTGTTCTGTTTGAGAGTCCAGGCATCTACACCTTATAATAGCGTGTTAAATACATAGCCTCTCAGCATTCTTAATCGTAGAGGGATGCTTATATTTCTGTTGCAGAAGAATTTTCTCATCTTTATGAAGGTGGCCCTGGCAATTTCGATACGTCTTTTTATTTCACTGTTTTGGTCTTCAGTTTCGTTTATTAAAGTTCCCAAGTATTTGTAACTTGATACTTTTTCAACTTGAGTGCCGTTTATACTAATATACGCTGGTTGTGTCATGTTTTTACTGAAGACCATATACTTGGTTTTTTTTAATATTGAAATTTATACCATAATAATTGTTGCAAGCAATATTTATGTCTGTAAGTAATCTTTGTAATTCTTCTACTGTTCTTGCAACTAGTACAGTGTCGTCCGCGTATCGAATATTATTTACAATCTCTCCATTAATTACGATTCCTCCGTTTGCTTGTAAAAGGGCTTCCTGACAGATGCTTTCACTATATACATTAAACAACAGAGGTGACAAAATGCAACCCTGTCGTACTCCTCTACGTATTTCTATTACTTGTGATGTTTAAGTTTCTATTTTGATGTTAGCTTTCTGATTCCAATATAGATTGAGAATTATTCGCAGATCTTTATTATCTATATCCTTCCTTTCAAGAAACTCTCTAAGCTTATCATGGCGTACTCTGTCAAACGCTTTTTCAAAATCGATAAAACACATATGTACCTCCTGATTAACGTCTAGGCATCTTTGTGTGAGAACATTCAAACCGAAGAGAGCTTCTCGAGCACCAAGCCCTTTTCTGAACCCCATCTGTGTATGACTAATATCTGACTCCAACTTTTGATAAACTCGGTTGTGGATGATTTTTAGAAATATCTTTAGTAGGTGGCTCATTAAAGATATTGTTCGATGTTCTGAACATTCTTTAGCATTAGATTTCTGTGGCAGTGTAACGAATGTCGACAACAGCCACTCTTGAGGTATAATGCCAGTATTGTATATTGTATTAAATAAGTGCAATATTATACCTATTGATTCATCATTCAAGAGCTTTAGCAATTCGGTAGGAACCTCATCCGGTCCATTTGCCTTCCCAGTTTTGGAATTTTTAAGTGCCATTTCTACTTCACATTTTAGAATTTCAGGTCCCGTTTCGCCATATATCAGAACAATGTTATTTCTGTTGTCATCAAATAATTCTCTTATGTATTCACTCCATCTATTAATTTTCTCTGTTAAATCTATAATAATCTTTCCATCTTTGTTCTTAAGCAAACTTATTTGACGTCTTCTTTGGGTTTCTGTAATTTCTCTTACTTTTTTATGTATATTGAACGTGTCATACTTTCTTTCATAGTTTTTCATTTCTACACATTGTTCTGTAATCCATGATTCTTTGGCATTTCTTATTCTTTGCTTTATGTTCTTATCAACCTCTTTGTATTTTTCTGCATTATTCTTCATTTTACGTCTTTCATCCATTAGTTCTAGAATCCAGAGAGACTAAATGCTTATAAATATCTTCAGTATGTACTTTTTTCTCCTAATAGTAAAGCTAATGGATGCTGCGCGTATATTTATCTGATTATGTCTGAATATATCGCTTGGTAAAACGCTTGAGGTTTTCTGGTTAACATAGTTGCAGTAGCTGGAATGATGTTTTAAAATCTCCGTAATGTTATTTATTGCCACTTCTACTCCATTTTTAGTTTTAGACGAGTGATTACTGTGCAACTGGGTTGCTAGTTAATTAGATCTTTGAAATTTTGTATGATAAGATTAAGGTTGCTTTTTGTGGAATTGTAATAGGTCACAATCGCCCTATGGAATTTTTACAATCCAAGAAGGAGATGAAGATATATTTTTTATTGACATAAGGAATCAAAATTCCTTTTGATTCCTTAAGTAGTTTATTAAGTAGTTTCATTGCATGGTGAAATCTGCGGGAATATCGAAGATTGAAGAAGAATCCTTAAGATACCATGGACAGACAAAGCCACCAATGAAGAAGTATTGCGGAGGATGAACACAACCGCGGATTTGGTAAACATTGTGAAGAGCCGTAAGCTGGAGTACTTGGGACATATTATGAGAAATCAAGGCACATACGAGCTACTCCAATGCATTTTGCAGGGTAAAATTGAAGGAAAAAGAGCCCCAGGACAAAGAAGAATATCCTGGCTTGCTAACCTGAGAGCATGGTATAGAAAGACCTCAACTCAGCAATTTCGTATAGCAACCAACAAAATTATCATAGCCAAAATGATCGCCAACGTTCGGAACGGACAGGCACCCTAAGAAGAAGATCGAAGATTGAACTTTGAAGAGTCATTGCCTAAAATGGTGGATAATGTTCAGTTATAAATAATTTTCTATTTTAGTGGTTTATTTTAATACGCTTAGTTTATACCATTATTATAATGGATCATAAAAAGGAGTAATAAACCCGCTAGAAATTGGGTTAAAACATAAATATCCAAATATTGATTAAGGAACTAAGTAATAATTTACAGATATACTAATAGCACTTTACGGGTAGGTATATTGAGTAATTTATTTTCGACTTATATTTAATATTTATGATCCATTTTTCTTAAGCACTTTTTCCATTTGCTTGATAAATATCCCAGTATTCAACGTCATCGATTTACAACCCTACTTCAATAATAAACGTTGAAATAAAGGAACTTTATTTTCTTTGTAAATTAATTGCTATCAATTACATAAGTGCTGTGCTGTTTATCCCATTGAAATGCATTTCATTAGGGTAACGGCAATGCGTATAAGTACAGATATACATATATACCCCATGTACACGAAACATACGCGAAACGTGTACCATACCGTATACGATGTATTCAGTGGCGGGCAGAAAAGGATCAAAACTTAGATTATTGCATTTGGTTATGAACAAAACATAAAACATAGTCAGATGTTTCTTTTAATAATGGCAAATTAATTCGAGCTATAGAAATATACAATTGCATAGACAACAAAAAAGAACAAAATGTCTTTGCAATAGTATTTTACCGTTTATTCTGATAATAAACATTGTGTAACCTCGGAAACCTTTTTTAAATGGTGCTAGAAAGTTCACCAATGGAGACACTGCGAACGGCAGTCGGATGGTTAATGAAGAGCGAGTCGTGGGTTCGAAACTAGCTTTTGGAACCAGGAATGGGTCCAACGTATGAAATAAGTAAAGATAGGATAAGAGATATTAGAAAAGATACAGAAATAAACAAAAAGATAGATGGGTAAAATTACCAAAGATACGATAAGATAGAAACAGGGCGCCACTTAACTTTTTGGGGTTTAAAGAGAAAATTAAGAAACCTTAGAAAAGAGAAGAGATAAGGAAAGATATTTAGGTTCTGAGACCAAATCCAAGGAAAGATATCAACAGTTACTAATTAAATAAATTTAATTTACACCCTACATAAACAAGTAATAAATATATTAGGTGGACTCCTTCCACCTACTTACCTACGAAACTAAATCAGTCTGATCTTTCTTCTGGTCAAAAGTATAGTAATAATTGATGGTAAAAACATAAAACAGAAACAATATATTCAATAACACAATGATATAGGCGGCTGAATGTACACAAAGTAATAAAAAATGCACCATCAATTGATCAATGATTGTATACATATAGAAATTAACAGTATTATAATTAGGAAATACCTTTACAAATACAAGATAATGAAATCATACACAGTTTAAGTTATTAGCGAAGAGAGTCTAATGCTATTTAAAAATATTCCACTTAAGTTGATTAAAGAAAGTCTCTCTTTGCTGTTTAATGGGCACATCTCGAGATACTGGGTACAGTAAATAGAAAAATGAATAACAAATAACACAAAGTTAATTAAAGTTAAATTCAAAGAACACGACACGATTACATAAATACAAATTTAACCAACCCGCACTTAGTCTTAATTAATTATTTGTTTCGCAATATTATTTAACGATAAACTGAGACTTAAATGTTCATAATTTAAACGTTTTTAAAAACTGATTGAAAGTTCATATGTAATGATAAATGTTCCTTGAATTCAGTAGTTAAATCGATAGTTAATCTTAACTGCAGGTGTTGAAATGGATGAACTTGGATTGGTCCAGATAATTAAAGATGATATGACACCATACCATATTGTTCGTTCAGATAATTGAAAATACTATGATTAGGATAGTATTCGCCTAGATAATTGAAGATAATGATTATGATAACTTACAGTAAATCTTGATGACTTCTGCATTAATTCACTGAAGCTAATATACTTTACTTTTATTAAGTACTGAAGTCATTTAAATTAAAAGATACTTTATAACTATATTTAATCTAATATAGTATTAGATTTAGAAACTTAAAGTATATAAGTGTATATATACTAAAAAAAAGGCACAGAGACGGTAAGGTAACAAAGAGCCCCAAGAGAAGTGCCCTTCCTTATGCAAAAATTCACCAAAATACCCAAAAAAAGGTGAGCGTATCTTCCACCTAAAATTTATGAGACAGTATCCATTTCTAGGAAGGTAAAAAGTTCTAACGAACATCGAAACTAACGTTACCCTTTTAGCTAGGAACTTGATGAAATCAAAATCCTTTGGATTAGATTTTTACAGAAAATTTACTACCAACGTGCGTTCGACGATAATTAACAAATCTATCAAAGAAACCCGCTTGAAAACCGGAAAAGGATTAACTAAAGATTAAACCGGCATGTTTAATAAGTCGATTCTTTCATATTTTGAGTTATTTTCCAATAAAATTTAACAACAGCGTATCTGCAACCGAGGAAAGGGATTAAAAATAATTTCATATTTTAATTATAAAAAAAATGTTACAATTGTTACATGGAAAACAGGCTTCTGAGATGCTGGACTTTTTGTACTCTACTGCTCCGAAATTATACTTGATTTGCTTTGAAGCATCTGAAAATAATAGAAAAAAACACACCCGGAATAGATAATCTTCTAGATGAATTATTTAAACAAGGGACCCACGAGACCATAATGGCATTACAGCAGCTTATAAAAGATATATGGACACAGAAATTCCTCCTCAATGATTGGAATATTGGAATACTTTGCACCATACACAAATCTTTGTGATCGTCATCACATCAAAAAGATATCTTTGAATGCTTTAACCACGAAGGAATTACACTTCTAAATCACAGCGTATAAAATATATTTCATCGTACTATGTCACCGTATAGTGATATGGCTCCATACGCAGATCGGATAGTCGGAAAATACCAGGCTTAAACAAAT
This sequence comes from Diabrotica balteata, assembly GCA_918026665.1. NCBI lineage: Eukaryota > Metazoa > Arthropoda > Insecta > Coleoptera > Chrysomelidae > Diabrotica > Diabrotica balteata. Next base: position 38,876,665 of record OU898280.1, read on the forward strand.
TGAAATAAAAAACACTGGAATATGGCATTGATACTCATCACATATTTATAAACTAAAAAGCAGCCTACAACTTTGTAAATAGAAGAGAAATATTGAAAGCAATGACAGAGCTAGGAATACCAAATCAGTTGGTAAATTTAACAAAACTTCTTGAATAAGTTGCATGTAGAGTGCAAATTCATGGGGAACTATCTGAACCTTTTAAAACAAATAACGGGGAGACCTACTCTCCTATATACTAATCAATCTGGCTCTGGAAAACGTAATGATAATTCCGTTCTTGGAAGAACGGAAAACGCTGTATAAGAAGCGTATGTAGCATTAAAAGAATCAGTTACAAAAATGAGTTTAATAATATACTCTAACAAAACAAAGTATATGAAAATAAGCATACAACCACAAATCTCACGACCATTTCTTATAGAAAACGACGTCAAATATAATAAAACATGCTAGGATGTTTTGAAAGAAAAGTACTAAGGTGTATCTATGGAGCAGTGAATGATAATAGAATGTGAAGAAGACGATACAACTACGAACTTTATAGAATATACCAGGAACCAGATATCGTAAAACATATTAAGATTGGATGTCTGAGGTGGATAGGGCATGTAATGCGAATAGAACAAAATTACCCAGCTAGAAAAACGATTCCTGATAGACCCATTGGTCAAAGAAGAAGAGAAAGATCAAGAACAAGGTTCATTGATAACATCGATGAAGACATGAGAAATATGGGAATACGCGCATGGCGGAGGAAGGCGATAAATAGGGACGACTGTAGATAACTTTTTGAGGAGGCTAGGACCCACGTAGAATTGTAAAGCCAGAATGATGATGATGAGAATCTGGCAATAAGCAATAACCCGATTAAGGTATACAGTTTTTCCTTACTGACTACCGAGTTCCAGTTATCGTCAAAAATTAATTGTTCGAGAATATTATTTATATATATATATATATATATATATATAATATATATATATATATATATATATATATATATATATATAAGCGAGGTTCCTACAGCCTCTGCCGTTTCTCGCATTTCAAACGCCATCGTTTTCTGTCCATCCATTCGTCTTCTCTGATGGCTCTATCTCTCATTATGTGCCGTACATTTTCTTCCCAGGCAACTGAAGGCCTTCCCCTTCTTCTTCTTTGTTGTGGTATGTAATTTAAAGTTTTCTTTGGCCATCTATCTTCATTCATTCGTTTCACGTGACCATACCACACTAGTTGTCTCGTTTCAATTCTATCTACACTGGAATATACAGTATTTGTCCTCCTTCTAATATCTTCATTCCTGATGTGATCTTTTTTGGATATACCACACGCTCTCCTTAAAAAATCCATTTCTACTACTTCTATTCTTTTTCTATCCTTCTGCGTTATCTGCCCCATAAGTCATAATAGGGTCTACCAAGGTTCGATAGATTGTCAATTTCGTTTCTTGTTTAATATCTTTAGACCAAAGTAGAGAGTTTAGAATGTTTACCACTTTTTTCCCTGCTGTGTTCTGTTTTCGATGTCTCTTTTGGTAGTGCCTTCTTTAGATAATATAGATCGGAGATATTTATATTCATTGCATGTTTTTGTGTTTCTAATTTCTAACTCTGGATCTTCTTCACCATCTCCTATTTTAAGATACTCTGTCTTTGCCATATTCATATTGAGGCCCCATTTTTCATATTCTTTCTTTAGTTTTCTAAACATGTAGTCCATGTCTTCCTCGTCATTCGCTACGACTACCTGATCATCTGCGAAAAATAAAGCTGTTAGACATTCACCACCGCCTATGTCTATTCCCATTCCGGATACTTGTTTTCTCCACTGCTCTAGCGATGATTGAATATATATTTTAAACAGGGTCGGAGACAGACAACATCCTTGTTTAAGTCCCTTGGTTATTGGAAATGATTCAGATGAATATTATTTTTTTTTTACAAATATATTGAATTTATTGAATATTATTTTTACAAATGAAAATGTTTATAATAATATAAACAAGTTTAAAACCTTCTGTCTGCATGATAAGATTTGAGCTGTACTCAGTTATTATGAAAATATCAAAAATTTTTATTTTAATAAAAGATTATTTATTGCTTGGGTAAAAGAAAAAAGGGAGTTGTGTAAAAATCTAATAAATTTAAATTATACTGGATAAAAAAATATATAGAAATTAGATTGGAAACTGTAAAAATAAAATAATAATTTGTAAAAAAAAATTAACATAAACCTGTAAATATTAGACAGATTAAGTCTATATTAAGTCTATATATTAAAACTCCTTAGGCTCTTACTAAAATCTGGCAATACGGCAATTAAAAAAAAAAAAGTCAACAAGCAAGGACGTTCCTTTGCTAAACGTTTAGAGCTTTTAAGTTTTTGTCTATACCACATTTTGCCATGTTTTGCCAAAATATTTTTGCTTGGTTTAAATTGCCGTAGCTTTATTTTTCGGTATCTGTTGAACTGTTTTTGTATTCAAATCTTCCTCTCAGAATACATTTTTGTTTTCTGATATTATTATTTCATCTTGTTCATCTCAACTGTTACCGTTTCGCTAATAGCAGTATTAGGTTCAAGCGGGTTTTTTTTTACAAAAAAAATAGTAATAGAAAAATGACTGTTTAGAAGATACCGAAGGTTGGTCATGTATTTCTGTATATTAAGAAGACAGAAGGAGAAGAAAATTATTGGGTGAAAAATGCTAAAATACTGTGCTCTATTTTTAATAACATATTCTTAATATCTTACCTCAGCGTTTCTCAACCTTGTACTAGTTGCGACCCAATTGTATATAAGTGTTCTCGGATGCGACTAGTTCACGTTCGAGACGCATCGCCACGCCCCTTATTTTTCCCGTTGGCCCCTCCCTGACCTGGAAATCCCTAATCGCTACTTTAGAAAGTATAAAAATAGGCGATTTTCAGGTCAATCAACAGAAGATAACGGAGAAGATCTTTGCGCCAGCGGTTTCCGGGCGTTTGCCTTTGTACGACCACAATCAAACATACAAACTCAAGTCTGAAGAGGGTCAACCGACCCTAAACGGACACAATCATTCTTTCCCTTCGAAATAAAGATATCCTTACCCTATGCCTCAAAGAATGAACATTGCATCATCATCAGGTCAATCAAGTCAGTCCTTCACGGGCTCTCCGAGAGCTTAGTGCTCTCGGGGCTCTGCTTTTTCTTTTAGCCTACCCTATACTCTGTGGCTGAGTATTATTTCTACTGTATTTTGGTGTTTTATTTCGACCTATATATATTTGGTCATGTAAGAAATAACTTGCCTTTTTCAAGGCAAGACATCGAAGACAACAAACCTGATGTTTATTTCGACAACTATCATGTAAGATATTTGTCATGTAAGAAATCTCTCGTCTTTATTAAGACGAGCCATCAGGAGACAAAACATTTTGAAGTCCATACCCTGAAAATGGACAAAAGTAGAGGAGCTCACGATGTTTCCGAAGCTCCTCTACAGAGCACACGGTGGTACAGAAGGTGGCAAGACCCTTTCCATTTACCCCGAGGTGACATAAGTAGCCCCCCTCATACAATAAAAAATATATGAATCCAGGACCGATTTTTAGGGGGGGGGGTTGGTGCTACATGAACTTTTTTCGGTGGTACCGAAATTTTTTTAAGGCACTTTTCACACACTTAAGTACCATAAATACAATCAAACCTTATCGTTATTAAAGTATATTTATTTGTAAAATTTTTTAGCGAATCTCTCTGCATCCGCCTTTGCACTAAACTTAAAGTAAAACCTTAATTACCAAATTACCGAGAATAAGTAAATTTATTGATATGTGGCAACACCAATCCAAAACTGATCGTCTAAGAAGTTCCGAGTTTCGAGTTCTCCTCTCTCCTCCTCAGACCCAGACCTTGGTCGAGTCAGTTTAGTCAGTCCTTCTGCACCTGTTAAATTTATTGTGAATGTTTCTGTTGTAGTTTGTGTGTATTAATTGCAGTTCACGGTATTAAAATATTCCAAGCAGTAAGTAAATATACTTAAATTTATACAAAATCATGGATAAATTTTTGACTGGGCGTAAACGAGCATTCGATACTAGTGAAGCATCAACAAGTGTAAAGACGAGAGTGATTCCAAAGATAAAATCAAGAAAATATTCTCAAGATTACTTAAATTTTGGGTTTACATTTACTGAAGTAAATGAAGAAGAACGGCCCCCACATTTATCATTTGCTTAAAAATTTTAGTAGCTGACAGCATGAAACCAAATAAACTTAAAAGACATTTGGAAACGCTTCATAGTGAGTGCATTAATTAACCCCGAGTTTAATTATAATCACATGAAAAATAAAAATCATTAAAAAAAAAACTTTGACTGTGAATGAAAAAGCTTTACTTGCCTCTTATAAAACCTCCCATCAAATAGCTAGATGTAAAAATTGTAGAAACTGTGTTTGGAGATAATTTTTCCAAAAAATTGGAGTCACACCTCTATTAAATGATACTGTTGCCCGTCGAATTTGTGATATAGCTGAAGATGTACAGAATCAGCTACTCTGGAAGTTGCGCGACAAGCTGTTTTCGATTCAGCTTGATGGGGCAACATATAGCAATAAAGATGCTCATTTTATTGCCTACGTTCGATTTTGTGATGGCATATCATTAGTAGAAAAACTACTTTTTTGCAAACGAATAGAACTGAAAGCAACGTCGCTCGCATTATTTGCTATCTTAAACGATTATATAAATGAAGCAAAAATAGACTGAAAGAATTGCGTTGGAATATACACAGATGGTGCTCGTGCAATGTGCAATAAGTAGTTACGAGTGGGTTAGGAATCCGTTCCAAATTACACTGAAAGGGCTCTTTACTGCCAAAGAAGAAACCTTCATTGACTTCACGGCAAATGATAAAATCAAGAAACAGTTTAATAATAAATCCCTCTTTGAATTTTGGGCAGGACTAAATGATGAGTTTTCTGCACTGAAAACCAGAGCGTTCCGTATAATGTTGCCGTTTTCAACATCCTACCTTTGCAAAACAGGATTTTCTCCGGTGGCTGCTTTGAAGATCAAATATAGATCGCAGCTAAATATAGAAAAAGAACTGAGAACATCTATTGCTAATATTACACCCCGTTTCGATAAACTTACTCGGCTTTACAAAACAAGCTCAAGGAAGTCACTGATTTATTATTAAACTTGTTCATAATTTAGTATTTAGTGCTCTTTATAATTATACCTGTTATATCAATGTTAATGTTTATTTTATTTCTTATTTTGTAAGAATTTTGTTTTGCTTTAATTTTAGTAAATTAGTCAATGTTGTTGATGTTTTTTTCGAATAGGCTCAGGCCCCCCCAATAATATTATCGCGCCCCCCTAAGGGAGCGCGCCCCACAGGTTGAGAATCACTGTCTTAACTAGTAATTGTTTCTGTTTTTCTTAGTAATACTAATGCAGGATAGCTTTTTCTGTTGTAATTAATTCAGAAGACTTACTTCTGTAAAACAGTTTTGAACTGATATATTTCCTACAAAAACGGGCGCGATAAGCGTGGTATATTTAATAATATAATGACTGTTAAAGAAAAAGAAGTATTACGTACTGATCATCATCCCAAGAGAATAAAATGGAAATATTAGGGCAAAAGCAATCTGTTTTATTTTTAAGCCGGACCCCAATATGATGCCACTGGTATTCTGAAATACATACAAAGCACTCTACTTTGATTCTAAATGTCACGTTGCAAAATGGCACAACACAACTCGTTAATAATTAATATTAACAGTTTTTGAAGGGAAGTAGTCTGCTTCATTAACAAACATCAAGCACTGAAATGAAGTTGAGGGTTGCTGTTACGAGATAAGACTTTTCTTTTACTGTGTGCCAATGGAAATATGACGGTTTATAAAAAATGCTTTATATTTTAGTAGTATTTAAAAAGTGTTTTGAAATGCTTTTGGTGTTATATGTCTAGGTTAAATTTTATGTTTATATGAGGTTATGCCACAATTGATTTTATTAGAAATCCGTTGTAAATAAAGTTTGGAGTTTGATTCAAAAAATATTCTTATATTCTACTTAAATCTGTTTGGAAAACGATTTCCGAAGTAGAAATCCAAATGTCAAACTTTATTAAACATATATTTAAAATAAGTGGCATAAGCCAATAATTTAAGGCAGGTCTAAGAAATAGTTGTTGTTTATAAAATCCTTTAAAAAAAAATTTAAGAAAACGATAATAGAAAGAAATAACTGAAAAATGTCTACGTTTAAGTGGTTAATTTAATCTATAAATATGAACTGTAAATCAGTAATATACAATACAAAAAATTGAGCGATATTGCCTTGAGGCACATTTACTCTAAACATGTCAACGGTAAATTCAATCATAACGGTTTGAATCTGCGAAAACAATGAATTGTATTAAATATTTAACGTGGATATTGTTACACTATTAGCACTTTGAATACATCGCTTTATTTTTGATTTTCTAAAAGTTTTCTGTTATTGGCTTGCATCACGTAGTTTTTCATTACCTACGACTCCCCCTTCATTATTAGGTTCATCGATTTCCTCTTGATGTCATGGAAACAATCCAATAATATCTTTAACCCTGAACTACTATCGTGGAGTCAAATTTGACCCCAGGACTTGAAATTTCGTGCGCAACTGGAAGACAGTTTGGCGAACGACCTTGTTATTCTATGTATTCTCCCAATTAAGTAAGTAGTTTAGCATACCGCTTAGTAGCAAACGATCAGTGGGATAGTGCACACGTGCTGCTGAGTTCCGGTCGGATTTCACCCCACCATAGTAGTTACGTTATTATTATTTAAGATAATACATTAAAATGGCTTTAAAAATTAGCGGAATTACGGTGACAAGTGAAAATGTTTTTGACTTTCTCGAATCTCTGGAGGAACCAACCAAAAATATTGACACTTATAGTGACTCTAATAACAGTGATACTGACACTGAAAGTGAACATTCGGTTCACGACACAGATTCAGAAATTGACGTAAGTGACTTATCAAGCGACGAATGTGAAACAGCATCTAATAATGAAACCCATTTTTACTATGGACGGAACAGATATAAGTGGGCTAAAAATGCTCCGACCCCATCAAAAATTCGCACACAGAACATTATTACACACCTTCCTGGTCTTCGTTGACCTACCTTAGAAAAAAAACCATCCAGTCCACTTGAATCCTGATTAGTTCTTATAACTCCTGACATGTTGGCCTCTATTCTAGAGTACACAAATAAAAAAATTACCGAGCTCAGTGTAAATTATGGGGATACATGTACATTTGTCGATCATCTAAACGAAGGTGAACTTAAGGCTTTTTTGGGTCTTTTATACCTTTCAGGTGTACTAAAGTCTAATCATGAGAATGTCGATTCATTATTTTCGACAAGTGTTTTAGGTAGGCCAATTTTTCGTGCTACAATGTTAAAAGAACGCTTCTTATTTCTTCTCACAGCAATAAGATTTGACAATCATGAAATAAGAGAGCAAAAAAAGGCCAATGGAGATCGACTTGCAGCAGTGTCCTATTTGTTTAAATGTTTCGTATCTAACAGTACAGCAAACTACACCTGTTCCGAATATGTTACAGTGGACGAGATGTTGGTTGGGTTTAGAGGTAGATGCCCTTTCAGAATGTACATGAAAGCCAAACCAGTTAAGTACGGCATCAAGATCATGTGTTTATGTGACGCAAAAACACATTATTTGGTAAATGCTTTTGTGTATACGGGTAAAACAAATGATCCTAATGCCCAAAAACTGGCCATACCTACAAAATCAGTACTTGCTTTAGTTTAACCAATTGCCAATAGTAACCGAAATGTCACTAGTGATAATTGGTTCACCTCAATAGAGCTAGTTGATGATCTAAAAAAACTTCGACTTACCTATGTAGGTACAATGCGTAAAAATAAGAGAGAAATTCCTCCACAATTTCAACCAAATAAAAATTACGAAGTTGATAAGTGTTTATTTGGTTTTACACGAGACAATACAATCGTATCATATGTCACTAAAAAAAAATAAAAGTGTAATTATGTTGTCGTCTATGCATCACGACAAATCTGTTGACCAGGAAAACAAAAAACCTGATATAATAGCTTTCTACAATTCGTCGAAAGGGGGCGTTAATGCACATGATCAAAAATGTGCACTTTATCGTTCAGGTCGAAGATGCCAGCGATGGCCTTTAGTAATTTGGTATTCCATAATGGATATTGCTATAGTAAACAGTCACATTATTTTTCACGCAGCTTATTCTGGGGTTAGAAAAAATCGATCGGATTTTATTCAAGAGCTGGGAATCAGTCTTATAAATGAACATTTAGAAGTAAGATTTCCAATGCCAAATTTGTCAAGAGAATTACGCTCGATAATTTCCAAAGCATTAGAAAATAAAATTACTCATCAAGATCAGACCAAACCAGAAAGGCCAGTTGTAAGACGTAGATGCTACTTGTTTCCCAGAGGTAAGGATAACAAACATTCCACATTTTGCGCAGAATATTATAGGATCAACTGCAAAACACATTTAGTTCAGAGAGTTACCTGTACTATGTGCAAAGAATAGATAAACACTTACAATTTGTTCAAATATTTTTGTCGCAAGATTTTAACATTACGAAAAAAAAAACATGACTGTTATTTTTTTCTATGGTTACTCTATTATGATTTTCTTGTGTATTAGGTTAAGACGTTATTATTATAAACTACTTTTCAGAAAATGAACCAATAATTTTAATTTAAGATATATTTTTTTTGTTATAATAATGAGTGATGTTTTTGATCAAAATTTATTTTAAAAGTTCTATAATTTTTATTATAGCATCTTAATTTTCTTGAAATAAAATTCAAGTTTACAAAAAATTTCTTTTTTATATACACATTCATTTGTCAAAAATACAAAAACAATAAAAAATATATTTTTATATCTTGTTTAGAGGTTTTTAAAATTGCGGTCATCTATGACCCCACGATAGTAGTTATGTGGGTGTACATACACGATAGTAGCTCAGGGTTAATATTATCTGCGGTGTTTATTTTAACAAGAACGTGTAAAATACAAAAAGAATAAACAGTTGGCAGATTGATCATCTACCTTTTCAACTCATTAACAGGTCCATCTGATAGATAAAATTTTTCGTATGATACATTCTTTAATCTACAGGTCTTTTTTTTCTTTCAGTCGGTTTTATATTTAAGACACTAAACTCCATCATATTCTGCAATGTTTATTTGTACATTATTTCGTAAGGATTATCTTTTTGTAGTCTAATCCACTGAATTTTTAACCATTTCACAGTATTGTTGTCAGTGTCTTTCTTCCTCTTGCTCATATTTTTTTTTAAATTATATGTTGGAAAAATATTGATTTGTCTTTGCCATAATACCATGTTACTTTTCTAAAACATAGATGATCCTTCCTGTTGCTGCTCATTATTTACTACCACAATCAGCGCGTTTGGAAAATTATATTGGCCAGAAACCACAAAATTTTGATCTATGAGATCCACGTTAGTCTTATCCCTTTAAATATTCCTTATTAATTTCAAACATATATCCATGTAATTTTAACCTACGCAGGTATTAATTACTATTTAACTGGGAATAAGCCACAATTAAAGATAAAAATACGTTTATTGACGTTTCAATTTCCACTTCGGAAATCGTTCTCAATATACAAAACTATTTGAGAACGATTTTCGAAGTGGAAATTGAAACGTTAATAAATGTATTTTTATCTTTAATTGTGGCTTATTCCCAGTTAAATAGTAAATAATTTACAATGCCACAAGAAAATAGCTTCAGAACAATACACAGGTATTGGTGTAAATAGATACATGCCTTTTGTTGTTTGCATTAGGTTTTGAGTGCTTTATTAGACATGATGATATGTCTTGTGTGACTGCATTTTTGAAAATTTTATGACATGCTGCTTTCACTCTCACCGACTTAATGGTAACTTATTTTCAGTAAAAATGGTAAATTGGATTAGGATGTCAAAAGAAAACAGCTTCAGAACAACATAATACTAGGTTTTTAAGAATTAACATGACTGTGGTTAAAGAAGTTGCATCAATAATATAAATTTTGTTAAGTAATTTCATTTGAAAAAGAAGACGAGAGAGACTTATTATCAAGTCTTAATGTATTTAACGACTTTATATATAATTTACCAATTTCAAATAATTTTTTTAAAATTATTGCTATTTGATTTTATCACATATATTAAACTGCTGTTTTCAACAATAAATTTAATTTTAATATAGAACGTATTCATTTTATTACCCTACCGTTAAAAGTAAACCATATTTATTCATACGTCCGTGTATAAAACCCAGCCATGTCAGATTATGTCAAATCTCTGGAAGCAAAACCGAAAGTTATTTATTTTTCAGTTTCCTATGTAGATAAGACAAAGAATATGAATCATAAAAATAATAGTGAAAAGCTGAAAGATTCATCTCAGAAATTTTATGAGGGTTTACTTCTCTTTCCTTCAACCGAAATTGAATTATCTCTTCCACATTTTCAGGCGCCCCAAAAACTTATAAAAACTTTTTCTCTACCGACGGAATATCAATTTGGTACAGTATATACCTACCTAGTAGGAATATTCGAGTAGCGTTCTACGAATATGTATATGAAATGATGTCTACTCCTTTAATTTTGTAGTTCGTGAAAGTCAGATAGAATATTGAATAGACGCCGAAAAGACGATGGAATTGCTCCTAGCGTAAATGGAAGTTATTTCACGGAAAACGACTTGCATTCTATTCGCCTAATTATGGATTCCAAATTTTACTTTTGCCTTTTCGCCATTTTCTAATTTCAAACTTTCATACCTACAGGATGCTCCATTGTAAATTGATTCTATATAATCTAATAACACGTACGACGTAAAAGGTGTTTCTAAAACTATTTTTTGTAGCATCTTAGCACAATGTAATATTTTTTTTTAAATAAGCCCCAATTTTATTTTAAAATAGGCTTATTTCGATGTTTTGATTTCCACTTCGGAAGTCGTTTTAAAAATACAAATTAAAAAATATTGATGAAAAATTGAAAATAGAGCCAAAATTACACTTACACTTACACTAATCCAATATCAAAAAATGATTATCCTTTGTCGTATATAAATAAGTAATTTTTAAGAATATACAGAATGGAAAAGAATGAACGTGATTTTATAACAATCACAAGAAATAATAAAATTATTATTGAGATTGATCATGCGGGGTAAGAATTATCACACTATTTTTATTGTACTATGCTTTATTTAGATCGTGGGAATATAAACGAAGCAGAGGAAGGCCCCAAATGAGATGGGCAGATGATATCAAGACGCACGTGGGCTTTAGGTAAATGACTATAACGACATACAGAGAAGAATAGAAAAGGATTGGGGAGGCCTATGTCCAAAGATGGACCGAAGAAGGCCAATTAGATTCATAGATTCTTTATTTATACAAAAAAACATATTTTAACAACTAAAAATGTAATTCGGAACAATTTAGAAAAAAAGAAAATTTCATGTTACATTCTTTTATATTACATTCTCCGCGAAAATGATATTTTTGTATCCTAGCAAATATCGTCTCAAGTGTCGGATCTGGTAGTAAGACAACTACTTCCTTGAAGGAAACAGTGGATATGTCATTTTCAATTATTTTAAAAATCTTCCTCGATCCTGCTGATTTAAGGCCTTGAACTTCGATCAGGAACAGGAATTTTCCCTTAGTATCAGTATAGCTCCCATTAACATCACTGTGGCTGTCATCTAATTCTAGGTTATTTTTCACAGCTTTTTTTACATCTAGGGTTTTCAGAGCCTGAATTGTACCACAAGTCTTTCAAAAAGTTAGTAAGAAAGTATTTAAGCTCAGTTTGATCAATAGTGTCTTGTGGTAGCTTTTCCAAAACTCGATTGGGGTTGAATGGTGCAATGCAACATTCTTCAAAACCAGAAAGTAAATTTCTTTTTACAGCACTTTTCTCCCTGTTTGAATTTTTAAGTGGTTCTTTATTTATTATTCCAAGTCTGTGCTTTAACAGCTTAGAAAATTTATTTTTCGGAATGCCAGGTTTTGGAATTTTGCATTTTCTATTATGTTAAAGTTTTCCTCTAGTTTTCTTCTAAGGGCCAGATGAATGCGACATTCAATGGCTGGCAAATATTAGTAAGTTGGCTGGTAAGCATGCAAATATTATATTACTTTCTTCACATTGTCTCAAGTGACAAACCAATCATTATATGTTGACATATCAATAAAACCATGGAAGGTTTAATTATATCGTGTCCCCAGTGCGCAACATAGCTGTTTGCAGTATGAGCTGCCCTTGGGACCATTTTCTGTCCAAGTATGCCACAAATTTTTCGCCTTGTGTATGACGTAAGGTGGCAGAAGTATACCTGAGGCGGATTCATAAATCATTATCGGTGTAGCAGATTTTAAATGGTTGCATATTTTTTCGGGATTATTAGTACCTCTTCTTTAGATGCACAATTTTTTTCCAGGGTCATCTGGAGACACAGCTCCAGATATTTTTGCAGCTACTATGTCCAAGAAAAGATTTCACCAAATAATTCAAGCTGTAAAATTTCACGACGCCAGTAAGGGGCAAGAAAATTCGGCAGTTGATAATCTTGCATCCATTTGAGAAATATTTGAAATGTTTCTCACTAACTGTTTATCTGCATACACTCCTGGATTATATGTGACCATAGATGAAATGTTGGAAGTGTTCCGTGGTGGATGCAAATTTAGGCAGTATATAGCCAATAAGCCAGCGAAATACGGAATCAAGATTTAAGTCTTGGTGAACGCTACAACATTTTTCACACAAAATCTTCAAATTTACCCTAGCAAACAACCTGAAGGACCATATCAACTACACAATGATGCATCTAGTATAGTAAAAAGACTTAAACGACGCATAATAGGAACCTGTCGAAATTTAACTACGGATAATTACTTTTTCTCTATACTCTTAGCCAACTCTTTATTTACCGATCATTGCTTGACAACAATAGTTACTTTGCGTAAAAACAACAAATTCCCTCTGAGTTGACAAACGTAAAAGAAAGACCTTTATGAAGTAGCATGTTTGCATATGGTGACGATGGAAACAAGTGTGTACTTGTATCATATGTGCCAAAAAAAAGTTAGAATGTACTACGACTTTCAACACTATATAGCGATGGTTTCATTTATGAAAACACCAAAGAGCATACCATGAAGCCAGAGATTATTACTGATTAAAACCTCACAAAAGGCGAAGTGGATGTTGTTGATAAAATGAAGGCAGAATACTCGGTGACTCGATTTAGCAATCGCTGGCCGTTCACTGTTTCTTGCAGCCTAGTAAACATTTTAACCATAAACAGCCAAATAATTTTCAACAATAACACTAATATTGTAACATCTCGAAGAAGCTACATTAAGGATCTTGGCAAGCAACTTTTAATGTCCCATCTTCAACGACCTATCAATATCACAAATTTGCCTTTTCAGTTTAGACTCAGGATCCGAAATATATCCGGAGAAAAGCCATCAGTTTCTCAAGGGGTAACTCCAAATATAAAACCATGTTCTTTTTGTCCTGGGAAGAACATGTTTACCCAACATTAGTGTAATAACTGTAAGTTGCCGATATGTAAAGAGCAAACTGGTTGAACACATTTTACTTGTCACTACTGCCTAGAAGAGAAAGAAATCTAAATTTTGGGTAATGCGTATATTTGTTTTGGAATAAGTCTCCTTATTTGTTTTGTTTTCGGGTAATGGGTATATTTTTTTACCTAGTAGTTATTTTTGCAGTTTTGTTTTAAAAAATATAAGTTTATCGTTTTTTGTAAGTTAATAGCCAATAAACTTAACCAATAAGTGCTAATGACTTATTTATTTGACCTATACCCATATGTTGGATAAAATCTAACACGCGAATGAAGCGTAATTTTTTTAGGTGCGAGTGATAGAGGATTAAAGATAAATCATACATATTTTTTTTATGACAGATATTACGGATATGACGGATAAGTTAAAGTTGATTTCATGTAATCAAATAAACTATCTAATAATAAAGTCGTTCCAGGAACAGCAATATATCATTTTAAAGTAGTCTACTTTAAAATGGATAATATATGTCTAAATTGTTAATATAAATAAGTCAGATAATATTAAATTATTAAAAGAATTGTTCACTAAGTAACAAAAAATAAAAGTTGTTTAATTTATTAATGTTTGTATTTTGATAACTATTTTCGAAGTGGAAATTGAAGTGTCAATAAACTTATTTTAAACTTTATTTATGGCTTTTTTTATTATAATTATTATTATTATATTATTAAAATTATGATTATATTATATCATTGCGTATGATAATGAAAGGATAAACAAGGAAGATGTTTATGTGTTATTTGCAAACAAGTCCTTGTCGTAAAGATAATTTATTACATTATTTATTTACTGCCGTTAAATTTGTTTACCCCAAGAATCTTAACTCATGTCATATTGAGAGAACATTTTACATTCGTAAAACTTATTCATCATCTCGTCCTTACCGGAGGGCCAAAGAGGTCATCCCTTTTAGACTAGCCTCTTATTCTGAATCAAACAGAGAACGAAACGTTTCTCAGACATGCACAGACCACCGTTGAAACACGCCCTTAGGCCGTCTTGGACTTCCTTTGTGTACTTTGAGAACGAGAGCAATCACGTGACTGGAGTGATAAAATTAGAACCTTTGGTCAACGGACTGTTCGAGATGTAGTTTCCTTTGTAGATGGCGCTTTTGTAAAAAAGAGCTTTTAATATTTGTTTTCGTGATATATGAAAGGAAAACGTTGATAATATTGTAAGAAAAAATCCAGTTAGCAAGAATTTAATATGTGACGGTACATTTGTTATCTTACGTGGTATGAAGAAAATTAAATATAAAGTCACAGTAAAAACATTTACGTTTTTAAACCTTTGAATATCTGTTTCCGTGATTATTTGGAATCACAAGTAAAAAAAAGCTTTATTTGTAAAAGACTGAGGTATGAGTTAAATTAAACTGGTCTCTAAATTAGGTACCTACATGCATTTAGAATTTTGAGAACATGCAGAAAAATTTTACAAGTAACTTTTCCTACAGATTCTTTCTTTGAACATTGCAATCGTATTATCTATATCGACAAATATCTCGTGCATCTGTTGTATTAGTAGCTGGTGTTTATCGAATTATATAATTGAACAAATTTCACCCGTATAAATTACGATTACTTCATCAATTAAACAAAGATG
Source organism: Diabrotica balteata (assembly GCA_918026665.1). Classification (NCBI taxonomy): domain Eukaryota; kingdom Metazoa; phylum Arthropoda; class Insecta; order Coleoptera; family Chrysomelidae; genus Diabrotica; species Diabrotica balteata. The sequence goes on from OU898280.1 coordinate 38,891,984, forward strand.
ATCCTGATTGTCGGCTTTAATTTTGTGAAGAATTTACTGAAATCATAAATAACAACCAACATTGATTACACAATACGTGTTTTTTCGAAGAGTGTACTTTTATTTAAATGGTAAAATGGTGAAAATATTAAGAAAATTACTACCAATATCTTTGTCACCGAATATATCTCCAATCATCTGAAAAGCTCTAAAAATATTGCAAGGAAAACTTGGTCCATAATAAACGATCTTCGAAATAAAACTAACACTGCTCAAACATTTTCTCTTCCAAACCCTGAAAATCTAAATGAATACTTCGTTAATGTAAGTAAAAATATAACATAAGCTATTTTGCCATAACAAGATCCTATTTTCTATCTTCCCAATTCAAAAAAAGTCTCGAATTCATTTTTTATAAGAGCAGTTAATAAATTTGAACTGATTTAAACGATCACAAATCACACAAAATCTTAACAAAGAGGCTAACACCTAAACTTGATTTCTATCAGCCCAAAAGAACAGGCAGGCTTCAGGGCAGGATATGGCAAAAATGACCATTTGCATACCATAAAGATCTTAATATAAAAGTGCATCGAGTACAACATACCACTGGTTCTTGCATTTGTCGATTACGAAAAGGCTTTTGATTCTGTAGAGTTTGAAACAATAGTGGAAGCCCTAAATCAAAGCCGAATAGATTACAGGTACACGACACTAATCAAAAGCATCTACGAGAACGCTACATCAAGTATACGACTACACGAAGACACAGAAAAGTTCAGCTTAGGTCGAATAGTTAGAGAAGGAGACAATATTTCACCAAAATTGTTCACGGCAGCTCTAAAGTCAATATTTAAGAGCACTCAATGGCAAGATAGGGGCAACAATATAGATGGAGAAAGATTAAATCACCTAAGATTTGCAGATGATGTTGTATTAATCGCAGATAATTTACAAGATACAGTTTCTATGATGCATTCGCTTAAAAGTCTATCTAAAAGAGCAGGATTAAAGATTGTGAGAAAACTAAACTTATAACAAATCTCGTAATGAGTGGAAATATAGCTATTGACAATAATACCATACAACAAACAGACACTTACAAATATCTGGGACACAAAATCAAAATAAGCAGAGCCGAATAGGCGAATAGGCCTAACTTGGGCAGCATTTGACAAATTAAGCCATAGTCTAAAAAGTTCAATTCTCATGTGTCTCAAGCGAAAGGTTTATAACCAATGTGTTTTACCTGTACTTTACTTAAACTTATGGAGCAGAGACTTTAACACTCACGCAAAAATCTGCGAATAAACTCAGAGCTACACAACGAGCCATGGAACGTGTAATGCTGAATGTGAGCCTTCGAGATCACACAACAAACCAACAAATTAGGCAAAGATCAGAAGTTCAAGACGTCATCGAAAGAACAATGTCGCTTAAGTGGAACTGGGCAGGGCACTTAGCCACAGACGGTGGACAAGACGTATTATGGAATGGAGGCCCAGAAACTATAAAAGAAGCCGAGGACGACTACCGACTAGATAGACCGATTATATAAAACGTGTAGCAGGAAACTGGCTACAAGCGGACCAGCGTAGAGAACACTGGAAAGAACTGAGGGAGGCCTATGTCCAGCAGTAGACGCGATTGGCTGATTGATGATGATGAAACGATCAGTAGTATTAAAAGCAAATCTTCCTGTAGTACTGATGGACTATACATAAATTTTTTTTTAAATTTCACAAATAATGTGTTGGAAGTCCTGGTCTAACTAATTAAGGATTCCTTTAAAAAAGGTATATTTTCAAAGTGCCTAAAGAAAGCCATTATTGATCCTCTTCATAAAGGTAATGATAAATCTAACATCTGTAACTATAGACTTATTGTCTTACTACCTGTCCTATCCAAAATTATTGAGAGACTCATAAAAGCCCGACTTATGTTCTCTCTCGTTTTATTACAAAGTTAGTTCGGCTATTTTTATCTAATAAATGTACCAGTTATGTTTTTTGTACCACATGATATTTACAAACCACTAAATAATAATCTTTGTACTGCCACTATTTTTTGAGACTATTCCAAAGTTTTAGATTGTGAAAATCATGACATTTTGATAAAAAAACTAAATTTCTACGGAATTCGAGGTATTTCTTTGTATTGATTCCAAGATTACTTAAGGAATAGGAAACAACTAGTAAGAGCAAATGATACTGACTCTAGCCACAAAAGCTTTGTATATGGAGCACCACTGGGTTAAGTACTAGGTGATTTAGTTCTCCTTATCTTTATAAATAACATTACTAATTTGAAAATCAATGGAAAATTTTTTTATATATAATATAATATATAATAATCTACCAGCAACACAATATGGATATAAACAAGGCCATGAAACCACGGATGCAGTAGTTTGTCTGACTATAAATAATGTTCCAATTTCATTTTTCTAATTCTATGACAACAGGTGCATGGTTTATCGACATAAAAAGTGCATATGACAATATTGATTTAAATATACTCTGTGATAAATTTGTGTTTCATGGCATGCCAAAATCTATAGCAAGTTTACTATTAAATCTATACAAAGACAGAAGGGTATTTATAAGACTAGGTCACGCTGTTTTAACTCCACTTTTTTTTAATCTATACACATACGATTTGCACAATTTATGGTCTTCCGATATTGTTTGCCTTCAATATGCTGATGATGTTATCATCTACTCACATAAGAAAACGTACAGTGAAAGCCCTACTGAACTCATGTACAAAGCACTACTGAAACATATTATGTACAACTTGGATAATTGGACTTGGTTAAATGGATTCAATATTTCGTGCCAAAAATGTGCCGTAGTATTTTTTTCAAGAAAACACCCTATTAAAGATCACGCTGTAACTTTACATGGCAATGATATTCCAATTGCAATTGTTTCGGAATTTAGATATCTTGGTGTCGTACTTGACAAAAAATTGATTTGGACGTCACCTGTCGTGTCGGGAGTGTGCCGATACGTCCCGACACGACAGGTCACCGCGACTATAAATACAGCGGTAGCGGAGTAATCGTCGGATTCACTCCCCGCCTCTCGACGCGTTAGTGTTCTGAGCTGTTGGACGTGAATCCCTGTCCTGGCATTTGGTTTTCACCTCTGGCTGCGTTGAGTAGTTGAGTTACTGTGACCAAATGCCCATCTTGGTAGTTAGTATTCGCCTCTGGTTGCGTTGAGTAACTGAGTTACCGTTGCTAACTACCCATCTTGCTGTCTATTGATTTCTTTTTCTTTGTTCTCCTGAAGAAGCTACATACAATTGTAGCAAAACGTCGAGATGAACCCACTTTTGGGTCACTTACAAATGACACGGTCCAAACCCGGAAGACGAATAAACTATAATCATTGATGTTTTCCGAAACATCTACACAAAATAATAGTTCTCCCAACAGAACGATATGAGTGTACAACTAGTATAGCTGATTTAAATCACATATTTTTCAACTATCCACTACATCGTAATACAAGCATGTGGTTATTAAAAGAAGTGATAAAAGATAGTTTAAGGACATTATTAAACGTAGATGTTTTATTAAGTGAAGACAAAATGAAATTTTTAAAGTCATCATGATACTTTTTGTAAAAATTAAAGGTATAAGTGTAACATTTATGGTATGCATGAACATTTCCTTTGTATATTTACCATATATGTTGTCCACCTACGCAACCGTGGTTTATGTCTTGTTTGTTACAATGAAGCCGCTCTGATGAATCCCTGAGCGTAAAAAGTGTCCTCCTTGTACAATCCTGTACGAATGAATAGTAATATTTATATGTAATTACGTAGCTAAAGGTTCCAAATCAAAGCCAATAACCAAAAAAAGAAGCTATACCGTTGCCTTCCCTATTTTTGAATTGCAACATTAAATGCTAATAGTCTCCATACATGTACGAAAGCCAAACGTCCAGTTAATCTATTTATATCATAATGATGTATATACATGTAAAAAATCATGTCAACAAAAGTGTAATACAAAGCCTGCATATTACCTCAATTGAAGTAATAATAATTGATGTGTTTGGTCATTTTCAATCAAAAGCATACCGTTTAATTAAATGATTACTACAGCATATCAAAAAACATGTACTTGTTAATTTCCTTTTCTTATAAAAGTATTTACATGAATATGTTTCCTCAAATATATTTATACAAAGGCTTTTGTATTTTAAATTGGATCATTTCTATTCCCTAGCTTGTTAAAGGAGAATTCAGTGTCATATCAAGCGAATTTATGACGAATTTACACACTAAAAAAGAATTCCTTCACGACCGGCCGACTGTAAAGTCTAAAGATAATAAATTGAGTCATCAATCAAAGAAAATCCCATTCCGTCGTGTAAAAATCAGAAAGTCTGTCACATTTTTATGAGACGTTTAGTGTCTGTGTGAAGGGAATTTGGAAAGGACGAGGCCATTAGCAGGTTATTGCAATCCGAGCAAAGTTATAATCGAATGGGGTAGGGGTGGCAATAAGGGCGGCTTATCTCGCCTATATTATCAGTGTACAGAGTCCGGAAGGATGTCATTATCAGCTATACCGACCTACTGAATTCAGATCGCCATAATGAAGATATCCCTAGTCCCGAATCTTGGCCGTATAATACCAAGCCTGCTTTGAAAACGTCGGTGTTGCGAAATTGGGATTATTTACTGTTATTGTAGGGTTTCATTACACCTGCATAAATAATGTGATAAGTGCCTTAAAAGGCGTTTAAATTTGGAGGCTTTGTGCTATATAGCATAGAAAATAACTTAAATGGTTGCTCTAACTGGTATTATGCTATTTGTGCTGAATATCATATTATTGATTATGATAAAAGTAATTTATTTCTTAGTGTCAAATTTTACTAATATAAGTCGCACTACTACTATATGTGTAAAACAACTGAATTATTTGTCTGTACATTTATTTTGTTTTACATAAAATATATGTAAAATAATAAATTCTTAACTTAACATTTTTTTTTTGTTAAAGACAAATAACCCTGCACCATTTCTTGACAGTTGTTTACAAGGGGCAACATAATTTACAAATTAAAATAAGGTACACAAATATAATACGGGATATATCCATAAACGCTCTTTATGAAGGAAAACTACAAAATATGGAACTTATTTTATGTCAATCTAACGTAACAAGAAATGTTTCCTAAGGGAGCTAGAGCTCTTTCAAGGCGGCTTCCCATATACCGGATGTAACAATTTATATTTTCCTTCCACGTTGGGTGCCAGTTGTAACGATATATAATATAATTGCTTATATGTGGTTGAAAGGAGGGGTTGAACAATTACTGTGCCGGAGATAGGGTAAGCAAATAAATTGTAACGTTTGCAAACGGCTACATGTGTTTTGGTTGAAGAGGTTGAAGAGACAATGATACCTGATCCTAGGTGAGGATATAGAAACAGCTATCCTCTACGCGTTTTTCCAACAAACAAAATAATGGCAAATAATCTGAAAGGAATCGTTTTTCCACGGAACTTGTACTTCGTGACAGGCTTGGTATACTTGGCGAACTCTTCCGGAAGGTACGATTTCCGCCTCTTGCCTTCTTCTTGTTCTCGGTACCCTTCCCGTCCTTCTCCACCCCCTTTTTACCTTTTTTAGCGGCGGCGCCCTTAGTCTTCGGAGTCCAACCGTAGTCATATGAACGAAAACTGGCATTCAAACCAAACAAGCATAAGCACCCAAATAAATAATCCCACCCTTGAAGAAGCATAGAGCTTAAAGCAAGATAAAAACGCATTTGATTGAACAACCCGAAGAACCATATTAACTACCCAACGATGCATCTATTGTAGTAAAAAGACTTTATACAATACAATACATAAGTGCAACCAGTCGAAATGTATCTACGGATAATTACTTTTCCTCTGTACCTTTAGCCAACTCTTTATTGAACAATCATTGCTTGACAACAATAGGTACTTTGCGTAAAAACAAACAACAAATTCCCCCTGAGTTGACAAACGTAAAACGAAGACCTTTATGTACTAGCATGTTTGCATATGGTGACGATGGAAACAAGTGTGTATTTGTATTATATGTGACAAAAAAAACAAGAATGTACTACTACTTTCAACACCATACAGCGACGGTTTCATTGATAGAAACACCAAAGAGCATACCAAGAATATACCAGAGATTATTACTGATTACAACCTCACAAAGGCGGCGTGGATATTGCTGTTTTTTGCAGCCTACTAAATATTTCACCTATAAACAGCCAAATAATTTACAACAATAACAATAACATTGTAACATCTCAAAGAATCTACATTGCGGAGTTCAGCAAGCAACTTTTAATGTCCCATCTTCAACAACGTACCAATATCCCGAATCTGCCTTTTCAGTTGAGACTCAGGATCCAAAATATAACCGAAGCGAAGCTATCAGTTTCTCGAGGGGCAACTCCAACTATAAAACGAAGATGTTCTTTTTGTCCTGTAAGGAAAAACAAGTTTACCCAACATTATTGTACTAACTGTAAGTTGTCGAGCAAAGAGCACACTGGTTTAACAAATTTTACTTGCCATCACTGCCTAGAAGAGAAAGAAATCTAATTCTATGCGAATGCGTACAATTTTGTTGAAATAAATCCCCTTATTTGTTTTATTCTAGGGTAATGTGTATATATTTTTAGGTTACTTTAAAAAAAGTTTACAAAAAATTGATCGCTGCAATGTATTACGGTTTCCCCAGTGCGATAGAGAAAATTAAAGCAAAGCAGTCCCTGCATCTTTTTTTAATAGGCTGGGTTTATCGACCACGTGACCTGTTCATTGTTCAAGTGGTTAAAAAACGCATGCGAGTAGACAGAGATGCAGGGACTGCTTTGCGCCAGTTTTCTCTGTCGAACTGCTGGAATGACGGTGTATTGCAACCCATAGTCTATTTGTATTATATATCTATGATCCACAATAAAAAACAACATGACGTTTAATTACATTGTCACAATTATTTGTAAAGCTCGGATTATAGGCAAAATGCCTTTTTTTGCCTATTTTGCCTATTATAAGTGTTTTTTGCACTTTTTGCCTTTTTTCGTAAATTCCGCCTATTTGTGCCTTTTTTAAAATTTCATGGTACTACCCATGATATTATTCTATTACTAAACCATTCTATAATAAAATTTTGGGTCAATAATAAAATATCAATGGTTTGTTTATATAATAGATTTCTAGGAAAATGTACCTGATCGAGACTTGAGGGTTAACTATTTGGAAATCCCTAAGCTTTATTAGTTTATTATCAGTTGTACAGTCGGTTACTGTATCAGAGTTTACTCACAAATTAGCAAATTGCTATATCCTAGTTTAGTTTTGTTGCGTATACCGAAAAGCAAAGAACACGTTTTAAAACGTTCAAGACAGTTGTGTGAAAAGATGACATCTAAATTAAGGCTATGGATCGCACCTTATTCGGAACTTTCTCTAGAAGGAGATGGAGCATTTTGTAAACCATGCGGCAAATCGGTAAGTTTTATTTTTTTTTTCTTTTTTTCTCGTCCCACAACATAACTAAATTCTAAAGCGGTTTTAGAATTCTAATTATTTTTTTTTAATTCTCAGATTTCAAGTAGAAAAAAGTACTTTATTGACCAGCATTGTGGAACCCCACTTCATAAACGTAATTTGGAAAAATTAAATTCCTCTAAGTTAGCCCAAACATCTCTGCGGGATAGTTTAAGCAGTTCAAAAAAAAAGGAGGAAGACGCATTTAAATTTGATTTATGCCAGATGATGATTGCATCCAACATTCCTCTATATAAAGTTAATAACCCTAGTTTTAAACGCTTTTTTGAAAAATATCTTAATAAATCCTTACCGGACGAGAGTACATTGAGAAAACATACTGTGGAAAAATGTTATGTGGAATGTATTTCAAAAATTAAGCACGAGTTGGAGGGCAATTTTTTGTATATTATCGTGGATGAAACGACAGATGTATGCGGCAGGTATATAGCTAATTTAATGATTGGAATTTTGAACGAAAACTTTGCGAGAAAACCTTATTTAGTTGCCGTTAAAGAATTGGAAAAAACAAACAATTTAACAATAAGTCGATTTATACAAGATAGTTTAACAAACCTCTTTTTACCCAACGCTATACCAGTGAATAAAATAGTTTTAATGCTTTCAGATGCTGCGGCATATATGTTAAAAGCTGCTGTTAATTTAAAAATTTTTTATCCTAATTTAATTCATTGCACTTGTGTAGCCCACGGGGTAAATAGAATTGCTGAAGAAATAAGAAATCTGTTTCCGTTGGTAAATAATTTTATAAATTTTATGAAAAAAGTTTTTGTAAAGGCTCCGTTGAGGGTGCAAATATATAAAGAAAGACTTCCCGGTGTCCCTTTGCCACCTAAACCAGTAATTACAAGGTGGGGAACCTGGCTCGAAGCAGTCTTTTTTTACTTTGAACACTGCAATGAAATAGAATTAGTTATGTCAGAATTTGATGATGATATTTCCGAAGCCATTCGAGAAGCAAAAAAAATATTAAAAAATCCCAAATTGAAACAGGAACTCGGTTATATCAATGACAATTATAAATTAATAGTTACCACAATTACCTTATTAGAAAAACAAGAGATAAATTTATGTGAGTCAGTAAAATTAATAGATAATTTAAAGACGAAAATTAAATCGGCACCTGGAAGTAACGGTCAATTAATTTTTAAAAAAATGAAATATGTTTTCGACAAGAATGAAGGTTTTTCGTTTTTATCTAATGTTGCTAAAGTTTTGAATGGGACATTTTCCGAGGAATTTCAAATTATGCCAGATTTATTATCCGCTCTGAAATATGCTCCAATTACATCTGTCGATGTCGAACGTTCGTTTTCAATGTACAAATTAATTTTAAGTGATCGAAGACATAGTTTTAAGACCGAAAATATTGAAAAACATTTAGTTGTTTCTATTAATGATAAAATTTTAAGTGGTTACAATGTTTAATTATTAATTAACAGTTATTTAGTTACTAGTTTATTTATACTAATGTTATGATTATGATGTGTAAATATACTTGCCTTAAGTTAATATTACGTTAATTTACTTTGTACAATAAATAATAAGTTATATTCCTTTATTGCCTATATTTTGCCTAAATGTTAATATTCCTGCCTTTTTTAATAAAAATCTTTGCCTATATAGGCGCCTTTTTCTTCAATTTTTGTTGCCTATAAATCCGAGCTTTAATTATTTGTATAGGTATAATAACTTATAATTGTATTGATTTTGAACATAATCACCATAGATATATAATCCAAGATAGACCGGTCCATTCCCCTTGTGCATGTACATCTTAAATGAACCAAGTTTATCGACCCTTCACATTGGTCACTTAGGTCACGTGGTCAACAAATCTCATCATCATCACGTAGCGCTACAACCCTGGGTGGGTCTTGGCTGACTGTACAACTTTTTTCCAATTTGTTCGGTCTTCCATCAACCTAGGGTCAAATGGAATGTTCATTTTCCGGAGATCTGCTTGGATGTTATCTCTACATCGCATTCTGGGACGCCCGAGTGGTCTTTTGCCTGTGGGAATCTCCTCCCATACCAGTTTTACAAGTCTTTCGTTATGCAGTCTGTGCACGTGGTCTACTCAACAAACCTGGCAAATTAAAAAGAGATGCTGGGATTGCATTATGTCAGTTTTCTTCGTGTCACTGGAAGAAGAAGACGTTATTGCAGCAATAATTTTATTTGTATTACATGTCTATGATAATGACAGATAGAAGTGGTTAGTAATAGTAACATCAAGCAACTATTGACAACACTAAAGCTCTGGTTTCCTTGAATGCAGTATTGGCAAATTGCGATCGTAATATTTTGGCGAATGACGTCATAGTAAACTGTACCAGTCACAATGATAGTAGTGGTTTTCGAGAAAGTGTTGAAAGCCACCGCAACGCAATATGACGGTGCCAGCATATTTACTGCGGTAGCCAATGCGGTGAGAAACATTCTGATAACAGTTTATTGCGATGGTGAAATGTGGTGATTTGTTTTTATTATTATATTGTACTAACTTCCAACTGACACAATAGGTATACCCATATGTTTTATTTTATAAAGTTACTGTTATTTAAAAGTGTTTTTTAGCGTAATGTGCTCTGGACTAAAATACACTGAATGGATAAGTGAGCAGGACGAAATATTGATAGATTTTGTTGTTTTTTTGAATGTTTGTATAATGTTAAATGTAAAGGTAACTAAAACAGAGTTTATGGAAAGAACTAACCCAGACACTTCAAATAACAGGTAATACAATAACACAAATTCTAACTAATATCAAAATATTTATTTATAATATTTAACATTGCTGTAATTCATTAATATTCTCGATAATGTTGCCATGCTACAGCACTGGGTAAATTAAAATACGTTTTAAATGTCTCACGAATTTAGACTGCTATATTTGCCCCAACTACGTTGTTTTGAATAAGTGGAGATAAATTTTCTGTAAGTAGTGGGTATTTCTCTCTACTATTCAGCCGAAGCTAAAATTGTAAAAACTTCAAGAGTTAATAAACGCAAATATCCTTCACAAACTACATCCAGATCTGCAGATGAATGCTTAAAATATTAAAACAAATCAAAAACAAAAGCCGAAAGACAAGATCTAAAAACATATAAAAAAGCAAGATGAAAATGATTTAATCTTTACATCAATTACAAAAATAACTAAACAGTTTCCAAAAGTAGTTGAGGCTAGGCTTCGAATGCAAATTTAGTAGGAAATACAGAGTAAACAATTATCATCATTGACAAGTTCTGACTGTGAGTATAGACCATCATCAGCAGGTAGCTCCACATCAAACAATGTATTTGCTACCGATGATGTAACAGAATGGGACCATCTGGTACTTCAGTAGTGGCGGAGCCTGGCCTAAAAAACTTTATAAATACCTGTATGCAAATTTATTAAATAAATGTACATTTCTTTAACATAAAAGTATATGTAAGATTATGTGTTACTTTTGTGTTTAATGTAGTCAATAGTAATGGAAATACATACCTTAAAAACAGGCATAATTTTTGCTCAGGATTCAGTGGACTTGTAACACGGTTTGTTGGTATTGCACAAAGATCGTCTTTTACATATCCTAGGACGTAATCAAATAATACTGGCGTCGACTGAAAATATTCTCTGAACTTATTTTCGTTAGTATGTAAATGGCGACAAATCAAAATTTGGTATATACCCTCTATAGTTCTATTTTTTGAAAGATCAGATTTAATTCTTCTATTCTTTTTTGTCTCTGATTCCTCACCATCTAGCACTACTAAAACAGCTACATCGAGGTCGTTCATGGTCGCCCGTTTCAACGCAAAACAGTACAGACGACGCTTTCTGAGTTTACACATTTCATTGCCGTAATACACCTTGATTTTTCCACCGCAATCTAACGTCATTTATCGCCATATTACGCTCGCAATTTGCCGGTACCACTTTCGAGGAAACTAAAGCTTTACCCATACTGAATGTAAAACCTGAGACGGACTTTAAATAATTGCAGGAGATTAAAATGATGTATGTTCAAAATAATCAATCAATAGTAAGAATCGAAAAAGAAACATCTGAAGACATGGAAATAAAGAGAGGAGTCAGGCAAGGCTGCATTCTATCATCTCTATTATTTAACGCCTATTCTGAAGAGGTAATTCGAGAAACTCTGGAAGATGAAACAGTCGGCATAAGAGTAAATGGAGTCTTAATTAACAACATCAGATATGCAGATGATACAGTAATAATAGCCGATAGTTTACAAGACCTGGAAAGACTCATGAACAAAATAGTCATGTGTAGTAGGGAGTACGGACTCTCTCTTAATGTCAAAAAGACGAAGTTTATGAAAATTTGTAAAAACAACTATAATACTAACGAAATCTTGATAGTAGAGGGCCAGCAGATCGAAAGAGTAAAAAAGTACACTTACCTAGGAACACTTATAACAGAAAATAATGACTACACGGCAGAAATCAAAGTCAGAATCGAAAAAGCACGTTCTAATTTTATAAAAATGAAAAAGGTCCTATGTGGCAAAGATCTAACATTAGCTCTTAAAGTACGCCTAACAAAATGTTACGTATACAGTGTACTATATTATGGAGTGGAATCATGGACGTTAAATCTAGATACCATGAGACGACTTAACGCCTTTGAGATGTGGACCTATAGAAGAATTATGAGGGTTTCCTGGGTAGATAGAGTTACAAAACAATGAAATACTGAGAAGAATAGGCAAAGAGAAGGAAATTGAACTTACAATTAAAGAAAGAAAGCTACAGTATCTCGGACATGTGATGCGGGGCGATAAGTATGGCATCCTGCGACTCATAATGCAAGGAAAAATAGATGGCAGAAGAAGCATCGAAAAAAGACGAATTTCATGGCTGAAGAACCTGAGAGAATGGTTTGGATGCAGCTCAAAACAACTATTTAGAGCTACTGCCTCAAAAATTAAGATAGCTATGATGATTGCCAACCTCCGTAGCGGAGATGGCACCTGAAGAAGAAGAAGAAGATGTTCAAAATCATTTTAAACTTAATGATCTTATATCAAAACGATAAAATATTCGAGATCTTACCTTTTTTTTTCTTATACAAGCAATAACACATCCATTAAAACGCAATGAACCTTTTGCCGCCAATTTAAATTGCTGATGACGAATAAATGGCGTATGGAGCAAACTAACTCTAATTTAAACATGGCTCGGTAGAATTTTGTTGACGTAAGCTCGGTTATTATAATTCTAGAAATACGGGTAGAGGTAATTGGCTAACTAATGGCACACAATTTAATTCTGATTAGCTTGGCTATTTTCTTAATAATCCAACGATTTTTCAATTTTAATTGGACTCGAGCAATCTACAAAAGGTATTACGGAAATACTTTAGCGGAATCAAAAGGTTTACTGGGGACTTTTAAATTACCATTTCATATTTTTATAATTACGAGCCCCACAGCTACTAAAGTTACGACTAGTGCTTCAACAAAGCTATCAATTTTTATTTAATTTGTTAGTTTTTGTATACCCCTTCTTTGTTCTCCAGTAGCTAACGTTTTTTTAAAAACAAAGTTTTAAAAATGCCAGTTTAGAGTTATTTGTAATCTTTGTGGTGTTAGGCTTTTTAAGTCGCAATATGATTTATAGGCTTGGTGCAAATAGTTGTATTTAAATCACTTTATTAATTACTATTTAACTGGGAATAAGCCACAATTAAAGATAAAAATACGTTTATTGACGTTTCAATTTCCACTTTGGAAATCCTTCTCAAAATACAAATTTACTGTTTGTATTTTAAGAACGATTTCCGAGGTGGAAATTGAAACGTCAGTAAACGTATTTTTATCTTTAATTGTGGCTTATTCCCAGTTAAATAGTAATTAATTTAAAATGCGTCAAGAAAATACCTCCAGAACAATACAAATCACTTTACTCTATATGTTCACTCAAATTATTAATTATACTTATTCATCTTCTTCTATATTCTGCTTCTCTTCCACAGTTCAAGTCAGCTACTTCCTACTGTTCAAGTCAGAGTGATTTACTTTGATCATTTTCTGTTTTTAGCTTCAAATTGTCTTCTCCTTTATCTTGGCTCCCAAAGTAGGTTGATTCTAGGTGTCCAATAAGCCGGGACTATTGCAAGAAAAATTTGCAAAATATTGTGTCAGAAATATTTCATGTAGTAAAGGTAAAACTAAACTTTACAAAAAACTTGCAACAGCAGAATGGGTTTAAAGTCCTATTTAAAATTTGTAAGAATAACGCAAGAATAAAGGTGTTCTTATCAAATGTGATTAAAAAACAATAATGTACCTACTTGTCTTGTCAGACCACTTCTCCCACAATCTAATATAACGTAAGTGCACACCTATAGTTGGAAAACCATTGCTTTTGATCTGTTAAATTTTTTGAAAATTAGTTTGATCTGTTGAATTTAAAGATTATTTTTATACATACTCTTACGATTATTTTATAGAAAAAAAAAACAAAAGAAACAGACAAAAGAAGAAAAAAAAATTCTGCCAACATGTACAAAAAATAGACTCAATAATGGGTAACTTTCACGCCAAAATAGGTAAAGGCGGACTATAAAACATAATAGAGAACATGGGTTAGGAGAAAGAAATGAAAGAGGCGACCGAATACTTTAGTTTTGTCAAGACAAAAACATCTGTTGTTATTAACACTTAATTCAAACAGCCCCTACGGAGAACGTATAATTCTTGGAAGTCCCCCCAACTTAGCCCAGAAAGAATCCCTTGATCTCAACCCACTGGTAGCTTAAGTAAGAAACAGACTAAAAAATATCAAAGGGCATCAGATATCGACAAATATTAGATACAATAAAAACAACTACAAATCATGAATGTGTTGCTTGTGTGAGTCCATTTCAAATAGGTAAAGAAATAATAAATAAGACTTACAATGAATTTAATTTAACTATTCAGACGACCAGTTTCGCTTTATACAATATGGAAAGCATCTTCAGGTCTCGTTACAAAGTTAAATAAATGCTGAAATAATAATAAACCCATATAAGGGTGTTGTCTAATAAAGATAAACAAAGTAGATGTTATAAAATTACAATAATTATGCCAATATTACATATCTGTGGTTTTAAAAACGAATAAAAAGGAATAAAATGATATAAAAAGTTTTAACAGACAAGGTAAGGTCCACAAATTGTTATAAAATAGTCTATTAGATTGTAATAAATTAATAAATGAGCAAATAAATAAAACATTACTTAGGTACATGCCGGTACTCTATTAATTGATGGATGGTAGAACATGGTTGAAACTATCATGTTTTGTTGAATGAAGAACTTAAGTCTGCTATTGTAGTTGTTTGACAATAAATGGGAAGTTCTTAAGGAAAGTTCTTGAGTTCCTCAATTTTGGAGAGCGTCCATCTACGGTAACAGGTGCCCATACCATTACTTGAAATAGGAAATTACTTCGGGTGGCCGTTCGTTAGCTTAAACTTTTGTAGGTGCGTTCGGTCAAGTAAACACAATCATTTCAAGAATTTATTAACTGCTTAATAGGCAAATTTATCCCATCAGAGAACACTATGTTCGAAAATTCGCCACGTTCGTGCAGGCGTAACAACTCCTTTACTCCTTCAAGCCAAACTTTATTTTGCTTTGGTGTAAGATTGTGTACTTCTTAGAACTTGTAAGGCTTGAATTTGAGCTCCTTTGAGCTCCTGTGTAAAATTGTGTACTTCTTAGAACTTGTAAGGCTTGAATTTGAGCTCCTTTTTCAATATTCGTCGCATGTTTCTCTGGGATATTTTCAGTTCTTTGGTCATTTGATTACCACTACGACGTGGATTTCGCTCAAGTCGAGCCTTCATTTTCCGAACCATTTCAGGTGATGTTTCTGTTTTTTTCGTCCACCACTATAGCGTTTGGACCAGTATCGTTAAAACGAGTTATGGTGCGGTACACAAACATTTTTTTCACTTTGAGGTGTTTAAGCTGACGAACAATAGCTGGTTGTGATTTTCCTGCCAAATATAACGCAATCACACTATTACGTTTAAATTCCATTGCAAATTACTGTTGTTGTATGTATAAAACTTAAATGAAAATGCTTTTGGTAGCTAAACAATATACTAAAGTATTATCAGGCCAACTTGGACGTAGCTGTCATTATCGATTTGCCAGATATATCGATTTGAAGTTGGTAACAGTTTAATTGTATAACCCTGTACATAAGTGACTCACCCCAATGAGAAAGCAAGGGAACTTAACCTCCAACCAGAAGTCAGACGAAGATTGAAGAACCACTGGTCAACAGACTTAGTTCTTTAATTTCAGTTTTAATTTTAATTTTAATCTCAATATTACTTTTTTTAATTCAACATTAATTTAATTTTTTAATTTTAGTATTGGGAGTGTTATCAGTGGATAATTTTTCCCCTCATGTATTTACAATATTCACATTTACGAATAAGTTTCAATAAGAGATTCAAAGTTTGCAAATTTAATACAGAAAAATCCACTTTGGTTTTAGAAATAGTATCGGCATGCTGTCATTGCAAATATATTGTATATATTGTATATTTTATAGATAAAGAAAAAACATTAGATAACGTAAAGTACAACACACTTGCTGCTCAAACAAATTGAGTTAGATGATTAACACATAAGTATTATTAAGAACTTTTTTGGAACCAGTGAGCTCACATAAGAGTCGAAAATATGACAATATTTGATACTTAAATTTGCAAATTAAAGATTCAGGTGATGAAGTCATAATTAGAATCGAAATAGTTAGGGGTATTTTCTTCACATTGAAAGCACTTTTTTGCAGTAGAGATCTAAATTTGACTACTCGATGGTATGTCATTAAATGTTACGTACTATCTAACTGTTGTAAGAAGTTAAGGCATGAATATTATAGCCAAAAACCACATAACATCTGAATTCTTTTGAAATGTGGTGGAATCGGCGGTTATTGAACATACTCTGGATCTAGAGGCTATGAAATGATCAAGTTTTGGAAGAAGTGAAAAAGGATAAGATAACAGCAGATTATTTTGTCCATATCTTTAGAAACGAAGTATGGTGTTCTGTAGTTAATCGTTGAAGGAAATATCAAAGGAATATCAAGCATCGGCCGAATGAAGTTCTCTTGGCTGCAAAATTTACGTCAATATCAACGTCACCGTCAAACGTCAAACAAATGTCAAATTATAGTTAATAATTAACAACTTTCGATGACGCTAGGGTACTTTAAGAACCAAATAAACAAAATGGTTTTTATGCAAAAAGAGAAAGAAAGGATAAACCAAAAGTAAAGTTACAGAATGTCGCAGGTCGAAAAATTGGCTAATATTGCAAACCGTTTACATAAAGATTCTAAGAGCATTGCTAAAAACGTTCTATAAAAAAAATCATGTAAAATAAGGAGTATGTTTGTTTATAATTTTATAAGGACTGTTTTAAAAATAATTATTTTATTAGGTAAAAAGTATAAAACAATAAGTTACATTTAGTTATTCATTTACTTTTGTGTAGTTTAAATTCGACTATTTTTGTAGCATAATTTACAAAAATACGGAATACTACTGCCGACTAACACAAAAGTGAATCAAATTGTAACAATATTGTTTTAGCAGACAAACACGCATTGTTCTCTATTTATTTTGTCTATCGATCGCTCTTTTTATAAAACAACAAACAGAGAGCACGGATTAAAATAGAAGATATGGAAACAGAGCTGCATGCATGAAAATATGGCAATGAAACTGTCATAATTTATTTTAATGCTGCATTTGCTTACACACGCGGGACTAAAAACGTTTCGAGTAAAAGGCTCCAAGTGTGACTGTCAATAAATAATGGCACATTTTAGTGGTTTATCTCCAAAGACCAGTCTTTTATTATCAAATATATTTTTCACACGTTTTAAGAAAAAGCAGAGCTTTTCGGAGCCAAAATTTACTTGAATTTTCACTTAGATTTATTAGTAAAGGTTTATGTTACGTTGTTACGTAATAAATTATTATCATTCATGGTCGTATCTCGAGAAAGTAAGTAACGTATAATTTCTAATAAAAAATAATAGCTCGAAGAGTAAATATATCACCAAATACAAAACTCAGTCCAATAGACTATAGAACAAAACTTTAAAATAGGACACACGAGAATTTTGTAGGAGTAAGATATCATCTAAATTTCAAAATTTAATTAAGTCCAGTAGTCAGACACGAAAGTGCCACTGAACCTCTAAAAATCATCCGAACAATTTGAATTTTGCCGAAAATATCAATTTCGAAACCCAAAAAAGATGCAAAAGGTTTACCACTTTTACTCCCGGGATTCGCCTTAAAATAATCGATTTGCCAAGAATTTGAAACAAAACTGTTTAATATCAATTTTAAACCCCCTCTGTGGCTTAGTGGTAAGAGCGCCTGCCTTTAAATCTAAAGTCGTGAGTTCGAATCCCACCTGGGTGGAAATTTTCGTTTCTTAAAAAAATTAATGAATGAAAATAATTACTATCCTTGTGTGATCGGTACACACCGGAGGGACCGCAGACGTTCGGATACAATTAGCGTCTCTTAGCAAAGACAATGACGTCGACTTTGCTAAGTAACAAGACAATTACTCTACACACACACACACACACACACACACACACACACACACACACACACACACACACACACACACACACACACACACACACACACACACACCACACACACACACACACACACACACACACACACACACACACACACACACACACACACACACACACACACACACACACACACACACACACACACACACACACACACACACACACACACACACACACACACACACACACACACACACACACCACACACACACACACACACACACACACCACACACACACACACACACACACACACACACACACACACTCACACACACACACACACACACACACACACACACACACACACACACACACACACACACCACACACACACACACACACACACACACACACACACACACACACACACACACACACACCACACACACACACACACACACACACACACACACACACACACACACACACACACACACACACACACACACACACACACACACACACA